>JAUMHI010000046.1:15528878-15551122 GCA_032359435.1 Enteromius unitaeniatus | reverse complement strand
CAGAAAAGTACAGAAAAATATTAAGCAGCAAATACAGTTTTCACCATTGCTGGTAATAAAAAGTGTTTCTTGAGCCGCAAATCAGCGTCTTAGAATGGTTTCTGAAGGACTGTGTGACACTGAAGACTGTAAAATTCAGCTTTGCTTGCAGGAATACGTTTGGTTTGTGTTTTATTGACTGTGAGAAGTATTCAAAGAGCAGAAGGTTGTCGTCAGTAACTTATTTCAGTCTTTGTTCGTTTGTCTATTACTTTTTCTTCGGATCCATATCGAAAGAGATGACGTCAATTCATGGCACTGTTTTTCTGTCCTATCTGTCTCTCTCAGAGCTCCAGTGATGCACCCAGCACTCCCAAGTTTAGTAAAGACCAGCGAGACATCTTTTTCCCAGCATCGTTCTCCACGCCGTGCCTCCACACGCACACGTACCCAGCACCAATGCAGGACGGGGAGGCCAAGCCGAACAAGACCCCTCGACCGCTTCTCATACAGCCACAGATACACAGCACTCCAACACAGATCTACTGCCCGCCCTCCAGCCAACACGACCAATCACAACAGCGGAAGACCCCTAGCCAGCCAATAGCAAGCATGGCCTTCTTGCCTCACACAGGTATGGCATCTATAGGCTTTGAATAACTTTGAAAGTCACACATAAATGAATCTACTATAGCATCATACCACTGCATACTGCACTACATACTGTGCCATATGCTTAGTAGTAGTATAGCAGGATTTAGTGAGTGTGCAAGTTTAAATTAGTACACTTATCAGCTCAGAAATACACTACCGTTCAAATGTTTAAACTGGGTAAGATAATATTTCCCAATATTACTGGATTTCTGTTCAAATAAGCACTATTTAAAAAAATCTTACCAATGTAAAACGTTTGAAGAGTAAATATGATTATTTTTCATTTCAATTTCAATTTTGTAGATGGTTTCAACAAATAATGAGAATAATAAAACCGTAATTAATCAGACTTGAACAGTCAAGTTTAAGTGCATTGCATTGTTGGATATATTATTGCATGATGTTGTATACACTGGAAAAGTTATTAGCTCGTGTGGGGATAGTTTGCATGCCGAAAAGTCGCAGGATATGCACAGTCCACTGCTTAATATTCAAATATAGTCTTATAGTCTATTATTTCTAACACGCACCCTTTTTTAGTAGTTTTCGCATGTGTCCAGCAGAGGGCGCATTTGTTCATGAAATTATACATTATTATAACATATTAAATTATACATCTAACTTCCAACAAAACTCGCCTTACTAATAGAGCAAGTTGTTCTGTGAGATACACACGCAGACGGACTGGCGTTTAACGTGTGTGTTGGCTGTGTCTCGTTTAGGCTCATGTGTTGTGAGCTAAGGAACAGTTGCTAAGGAAACAAGGATGAAGTACATGATTGTGTTAAGTGTGCATGTATAGAGCAGAAAGGCCCCGTGTGTGTCCTTGAGGCCAAATCAAAGTGCGTGCACTACTACATAATCTCGTTTGTGTCGGTCAGCTCAGTCTTTAAACTGCAGTCACAGTTTGTATCGTATTAAACCTCGTGAAATCTCATGTCAGACGACATGACAGTAAACATGCATAGTCATCCTAAACATGCTATATCTGGCACTGTGTTATTGATCACTGGTCTGATGTTGACAGTCAGCGGTTGTTAAGCTCATTCTCACAGCCATGGTAACCTCAATCCTTCACAATCCTTGTTCTGACACTTTGGGATGGACCAGGACTGTCCAAACTCGGTCCTGAAGAGCCGGTGTCCTGCAGAGTTTAGCTCCAACCCTAATTAAACCCACCCGAAGAAGCTCTGACTAGGCATGTTGGAAACTTTAATGCAGGTGTGTTGGAGCTAAACTCTGCAGGACCCTCCAGGACTGGCTTTGGGCAGCCCTGGTCCAGACTGAAAAGTAGATGTAGATGTCAAAGTAAATAAGCTGAAATAAACCAAATGTAGTTATTGGCAAATGGTTAAACATTAAAAAAAAAAAAAAAGAAATTAAATATGTTGCTTTTTCAGATTACAGTTACAGTTGAATGATACTCTGTGTGGACGGTCAGTTATTCAAGTCAGATTCCATCCAGATATGCACAAAATCAGACTCTGGCTGTCAGTCTGGACGAGGCTTGAGTGATCTGTGTTTGCGTCTGCAGAGGACAGGGAGGAGCCGGTTACTGAGGGTCTGCTGTACCGCCAGCAGGAGTCCCATCTGTGTCAGCAGATGAAGATGGCCACCGTCTCTCAGATTTACAGCACACAGGAGTGGTCCGGTCACGAGCCCCCGTCCTGCTCCACACACACCAGCACAGGTAACGTCTGCTCACTATTTCGAGGTTCAAGCAAGTGAGAAATTCTGCCGCTTGAGCAACTTAAAACACACATTTAGAAGTAAATGCAGAAGTAAAAAGCATCGACTTGTGGTGCTTTGCTGATATTTATTTATTGTGCTTAAACTCTTCGAGTCTCCTAAGAGGGGAACTGATTTTCAAAAGTGAAGTTCAGGCCCTGAATAAAATCCAAATTCTGATTAGAAATAATTCTCTGTGATAAATAGGAGGCTTTAAAAAGACACTGATCAACCTCAAACATCCTGATCATTCGTTGACTATTAGTTGTGTGTTCATTAATAAACCATATACCTGATAATAATGAGACATTCAATAGCCTAATAAGCACACTAGCAGATATAATAATTCTGAATGTGTCGGGGGAAAACAGCAACAGACTTGCACTTAAGTACAATCTTGATGCACTTTATTTTAAGTAGCGTATGCCTTTGTAATGTTACGTAATTCTAGTGTAACAGTAGCTGTTTGTTACATCTGCATAAGTACAAACTGCCCCATAAATCAGTTACATAAGTACATTTTGTTTCATGTAATTACAACGGCTGCTACTAAATGCTGGGTAATTATGGACAGTGTTACCCAATGTACTTATTGTGTTCATATTGTGTTGCAAAACACTTCTGCTGCTATTGAGCTGGATTAGGTTAGGGACAGCTTTGGTGGTTTGAGTAGGTTTAAGGGATGGGTCAACAGTCTAATTATAAGTGTACAGAAATTGATTACAGATGTAATTATGCACAGGGATTTATATGTAAATGTGCAAATGATTAATTTAAATGCAGGAACACAGTAGGCCACCTAATATTTTGGGTCAATAATTGTTTACAGAAAGTGACCAGTCAAAGCAGGCAGATGCGAGTCGCATCCGCTCCAGAATCCCACCCAACATGCCCAAACTGGTGATCCCCTCCACAGTCACTAAATTCCCCCCAGAGATAACCGTCACGCCCCCCACGCCCACCCTGCTCTCCCCGAAGGGTAGCATCTCTGAGGAGACCAAACAGAAACTCAAGGTCGGTGTTCTTGTGCCACTGCTATTCGTTCCTAATTAAAAGAGACTCGAAACATTTCACCCGATGCTTTCTCTTTGTCTGGTTTCCTCCACAGAATGTGATCCTGTCCTCTCAGTCGGCAGCTAACGTGAAGAAAGACACTCTGGCTCAGCCCGCTTTAGAGGTGCAAGAGACGTCGAGTCAGGAATCGTCTCTGGAAAGCGAGTCGGATGAGGAAGACGACTACATGGACATTTGAACGGTCCAGCTTTGAGCCGCTCTGCTGCAGAGCTCTGAAGCGCAGTCTCCTTATTTAATTGTGTAGCTGCAGCTAATCGTCGACGGGTTTTGTCTTCGTCTGTTTTTCTATAGCGTGTTTCCTCCGCTGTATGCACGTTTTTCAGCGAAAGGGCTTTTTCCTACCCTGGCACTCGTGTCCTGTTTTGCTCCTCTGCTGCTAAGCATGGACTGGGTTTCTATGTGGTTTTGTAGTTTTTTTGTTGTTGTCGTGTACAATCCTGCAAAGTGCCATTTTTACTCACACAGTGGAATCATGAAAAGTCAGTACAAAATCAGTACAAGGATGGATTGTAATATTGACGGTTTGTGTAATGCAATTTACTCACTCAGAGTTTCCTGGGCATTAAATCCATCACCACGTTGTTTACAGATTTTAGAGGAAGTAATCTGCGCGTGACGTTTGGTCAGCTCAGATGTGTACAAATATCATGATTGATATCACTACCAAGTTCAATGGCATTGTAACCAAATGTGGAATATCCCCTCAAGACGTCAGCATGCAAACTTGTTTTTTTTTTTGCGTATGTATTTGTGCGCTTTGATTTCTTTTCAACAGCATGCATGGAGCATTTCGTTTGATCGGTTGTCCATGCTTTACCTGTATTTAAAGTGGAGTTCTACAAATTCTTCACAGCACCACAATATTTCTATTGAGATATTTTTTTATTGTTATAGATGACTGTATTGGTGATCTATTGGTGGTTAAAAAAAATCACATTTTGGAGCCACAAGTTCCATTTGAGTTGTATTACTGTACATGTCCCATGTTTTTGACCTGATTTCATGTTTTTATTTGTAATTTCATTACATTTCCGTTCGAGGATCATAAACAACAGCGGATGAAAGGGCAAAGCAGAGTCTCGTCACCAGCACTGAGAAGATGTGACTATTATTCATATCACAGTTGAAATATGAATGTGATCTAACTAGCTGCAGAAGAATTGACTTGTTGTATTTTTATTTTTTCAAGATAATGCCAAGATGTATGAATTACAAATTCTCTTTAAATAACAAAAAAAGTTTAAAAGTGGTGCTGATCTCTTATTTTTGGCTTTTTTTTAACAATCTTTAAATGGTTAAATTGGACGATCATCCAAAAATGGATCATTTGCTATACTCATATTGTTGCAAACCCATGTGATTGACTTTTTTTTTTTTTTCCTGTGGAGCACAAAAGGAGGGGTTTAGTAGAACATTCATGCTGCTCTTTTCCAATGAAAGTGAATGGAGACCAGAGGGTGTCAGGGTCCCAAAATTACACAAAGCACTAAAAAGACAGTCTGTACACAGTGTGCATTGAATACATTTGATTTGACAGTCTTTGGTCACCGTTCATTTTGACTGAGTGGGAAAGAGCAGCATGAACATCCTGCTAAACATCTCCTTTTGCAGTTTATATTTACACACTCTCAGAAATAAAAGTACAAAAGTTGTCATTGGGGCGATACCTTTTCAAAATGTACTTTTTTTTTACCTATTAGGTTCAAATGTGTACACTTTAAGTACTAATATGTACCTTTAGGCTACCAAAATGGAGCCTTTAGGTACAAACATGTACCTTTTGAAAAGGTACCGCCACAGTGACAGCTTTTCTACCTTTATTTCTGAGAGTGCAAGATGATGATAAAATGAATGCAGAAAATTTCTCTTTGGGTAAACTTTCCTTTTAACCAAAGTGCCCAAACATGACTTGGGGGATTTAGTTTCATTTTGGAGTAGCACTGCTTCCTCTTGGAGAATTAAGAGCATGTCTGAGCAGACTTCTCAGCTGAATGATTTTCTCGTGACGTGTCTATCTTGGACGTCACTCGTGGTGCTGGTCGTGTTTCCTCCCCAGATCATTTCCAGTTCTGTTATGAAGACAAATTTAGACGGAGGAATGTTTTTTACCGAACGTTTTCTACTTGTAGACGGATAAATAGCTACCAGTATTTTTTTGAGTGCGGAATTTTTCAATATAAGAAGAAAAGACTTTGAAGGGATGAAATGTTTCGATGCAATGGGCATGTGTGTCCAAACGACCTGTAAACAGATAGAGATGTTTCTATTTTTTCCTCTTTGTAAAATAATATTTTGTTTGTTGTTGTCTTTTGTATGCTGTCTCTATGCTTGTGTGAAGAATGTAAGACGGCGATGGAGGTGGATATATCCTCTTGTCTCTAGAGATGTGGTTTTTTTGTGCTCTTTGGAGATTTGTGGGGTATTGCTGTCCTCAGGCTTTTTTTCTGAGAAGATTGATATTTCTGACTTGCTGCATTGATAATATCACAAAACCAAAAATACACTTACAACATTTTTACCTGATCTTTGTTGTTTGGTTATTTTTTGAGAGTTATGCATATGCTAATGTAAGCTTTAAGTCAGCATGAAATGACAGTTTATCCTATTTTGTGAACACATGATATTGATATTTTAACCTATTCATTATACGTTTCATTGTTAAAAAACAGTTTAATCAAAGTTTAATTAGGGGATCTATGCAGGACTTCTCCAGTCATTTAATCAGTTTCAACCTCATCCTTTTTTCCACTTCAACATGTGATACTTCTACAGTGACTTTAGCGAATTCACTTTAGCAGATATAAACATTTCAAATGTGCAATCTTTCTCTTTCAAAAATAAGATGACTTAAAGACTCATCTTGCACTACACAGATATTTTATCCAATCAGTGGCCGGGTGCAAAAACTACTTAAACTAGACTAGACTTAGTCTAGAATTGGTCATAAATTATATTTTAAAGTACATTAAAATAGAAACCCATTATTTTAAATGATAAAAGTATTTCAAAATATTACTTTTCTTCCTGTATTTTTGATCAAATAAGTGCAGCCTTGATGAACATAAGAAACATTACAATTACAAATCTTGCTTTTTTCTTTACTTTTGGTAGTGTATGTGTATATATTGCCTTGCCACAAGTTACCCATACATAGATGATTGTTTACACACATACATGCTATTTCTATAAATTCTCTACACTTTTTAACCTTTATTCCATAAAGGGAGTTATGACAACCGATGACATCATCTCCTCAAAGTCGTCCTGTAATCCTCGTGGGTTGAAGACCACCCCGTCTTTTAGCCAGGCCATGTCAAAGGCCGAGTCCAGGCTGGTGTGAAGCCCTCAGACTTGAGGAAGGCCATTAAGACCCATTAGCAGCTCCCAGAGGTTTCTTATGAAGTGCTGCCAATGTGTCATTTAGTCCCTTTGTCAGGCACACTACACTCTGGGTTTGTTTTCTTACATACGGGACCAAATGTGTGTCAGATCTTTTTTTTAGGGGATGTGGGGGTAGGTGGTGATTGTTTGCCTCCTGTGTGCGTCTGCTGGCCTCCATCTGACTGAAAACTTATGAGTCATAATGTATATTTGGAGTTAGATTTGAATTGAGGCCAAAATGTAGTTATGTTGGGTCAACAGTTGAGGCAGTTTAGAGGAGCTCTGTAAAGAAACTGGCCTTTAGTTCAGGTGAACGAGCCAGTCATGGTGGCCTTGGGCTATTTCTTGTAGTAAATGCTCAAATGCACTCACTGACATGTCCTGACATGTTGATGGAGTTTTAATCATATGCTAAATATACTGGAATAAAACACTGAAGTATTATATATTATTCTT
Source organism: Enteromius unitaeniatus (assembly GCA_032359435.1). Taxonomy (NCBI): domain Eukaryota; kingdom Metazoa; phylum Chordata; class Actinopteri; order Cypriniformes; family Cyprinidae; genus Enteromius; species Enteromius unitaeniatus. The sequence goes on along the minus strand of JAUMHI010000046.1, from coordinate 15,543,850 downwards.
TTTTTTAGTTGGTTTGTGATACTCTGAACAAAATCTAAAACTACAAAATATGTTAATTAAAATATAGGTGAACTAAAATTATATATATATATAGTTTTTTTTTACTTTTAACTTAGAACTTAAAAATATGTTTAAGTTCTTATAAAAATAAAGCTGAATCATAGTATAAAAAATAAGTAGAGTGACGAAAGCATGACAAAATTGAAATGAAAAATAAACTGAAAATACATTAAATATAAATTATAAATAGTGAATATGTATATATAACTAAATATTGTAATGTATACTATATAATAATATAAAATAATACTACTACTATAATAGTTCCTTTGGAATAAAAAAACATGAAATTTTAAATGATTATTATAAAATATCAAAGGCCTGGAAATTTACATTATATGTATGCATTTAGCAGATTTGTTTTTTTACTACCTTTTTTTTACTAGCTACTTGCTTTACACATTTTATCATCAGACATTTGTATCTACAGTGCAAATTAAAAAAGCAAATTAATACAGTTTTTAAATAGTGTGTTTCTATCATCATGGAAACCCTAGAAATGGCAGGAGATTCTAAAATGTCCACCAAAAAAAAGAGAGAAAAATATAATAAAATGAATGAATAAAAATGAGAAGTTAAATCCTTGCAAGTTCTGAATCTACATTTCACATCTAAAAAAAAAGATTAAAGGTTTTTGAGTGCAATTTATGATTTTAAAACCAAGGAACCTTCTCCAGTGAGCTGGAACGACTGGGGAAAAAACATGGAAATTCATGGAACAAACACTATGGGACTGGTCTGAAAGCTCAGCATCCAACTGCCAATTCAGTGTGATTGTTGCATTCATTTACTCCAGCATTATTGCACATCTGCCTTTTCTGAAAGCCCACTTATCATCCAAAAATCCTCCAGTTTAACGTCCTCGTCATTCTCCCTGACGGTCGTACCTGAGCACTCAAAGTGGCCAGTTAGAGCATCAAAAGGGAATATTGCATGGCTAATGCAGGGAAAGGTGTGAGATTTCTCGTCGGCCCATAGCGGGGGGGCTCTTTATAGACCCCACAGCCGTCTGATCCCAGCCCGGAGCGCCTGTGTATTGGCAGCTGTTAAGCCATTGAGTGACGATACGTCCATACGAGGACGCGGCAAATGGCAGAGGCTGCTAACACCTCCAGACTTGAGCGTCTGCTACATGGGACGGATGCAGAGCACAGCCGCAGGAAGAAGAAGAGTATCTGACAGCGTTCAGTTCTTTCAGCATTTCCTGTATTCGAACGCCCAGACAATTGTAATGCTTCAATTCTCAGACAAAGAAACATCTGTGGGATGTAACACGATTAACTTGGTGTAATGAGAAGGCACAGTTTGATCGTTCTTGTGAATCAGAAAAAATCATGTGCTTTGGTCTTGGCCATGACATTGCCACTTCCTCCAGTTTGTCCTTTCTGACCTTTCCATCCCTTTCTCTCGCTCTCTCTCTCTCTCTCACCCAAACTGTCACCCGTCCTGAAAGCCAGAAGCAGAACTGGTTAGGGATCAGCTGCCGGAGTCCTAAAGCAAACCCCCGGAGCCCAGCGTGAGTGTGGTGCATCTCAGCGGGGCTCTCTTGATCCCTGTGGGGTCTACAGTAGGAAACCTCCTGTAACGTTTAGACACGACACTTCACGTAACCTTACGTTTCCTCTAAAGAGCAGCCATGTGTTTTCAGTTACACATTAATGATGTTTTAAGCTGATCAAAGGGGATATGGATCATTTTATGATGCGCTTCACAGATTCAGAGGGTTAAGCAAAAGTCAGTGAGGTAAAGTTTGACCTTTTGCAACTCGCATACACCGTGGCATTGGCTTCATGAAATCATTTCATGAAGGCTGTATTTATAAGAAGAGTACAAACAAAAGAAGAAAACAGATATGACTCCTGCTTTTAGGGAATGATGCAGTAGGCTCTTAGCATAATTAAACGTGTCTAACGTGTGTGATTTCTGAGTGTATAAGCTCATAATAAAGATCTGCTGTGGGTACATTTGCTGTGGGAGTGTTTTATTTGTTTTTGGCCATCTCTAGTTTTTGGACATTATTATATTTTATTTTTTTTGTAAATTTTCCACATTTAACCCCCTTATACAGTATATGCATATATTCCCCATCCAAAACATTTTACACTTTGTCAGTGTAAGAGGTTTTTCTCATGCCATTTAGTCATTCATTATGAGACTAGGAGCAAAAGTTATGCAATTTTATCCGATTTACGCATTTGCACCTTTTCGTAAATCTCAAGCATCTAGACTAAAATGTTTATTGCATGTGGCTGTGCTATAAAAAAATACAGTGTATGCGTCAAAATGATAGATTTTTAGATTGTCAAACATCATTAGGACAGCAAATAAAGATCATTTTTCATGAAGATGTTTTGTAAATATCTTACTGTAAATATATCAAAACTTAAATTTTGATTAGTTATATGCATTGCTAAGAACTTGCTTGGACAATTTTAAAGGTGGTTTTCTCCACATTTAGAATTTTTTTCCAGATATTCAAAGAGCTGTATCTTGGCCAAATATTGTCCTATCCTAACCAACTAAACCATGAATGAAAAGCTTATTTATTCAGTGTTCAGATCTCAGTTTTAAAAAAAGTGACCCTTATGGTCAGGTTCTTGACAGTATTCTTACCAGGACACATCAGATGGTAAACAGGAACACCATCAAACCTGCTGGATCTCTCAAATGCCCAATGCTGCTGATGTTATAGTCATCTGACAGTGGAATAAACTATAGTTGAGTATGTCAAGATTTATGATTAAAACGCATTACTTTAGATCAGTGACTATGTTGTGGTGACTGTTTGGGTACAATAGTCACTTGTCCTTATGAGAACAAGAACAAATCAGTTTAAACGGCTAAATTTGGCTGTTGATGGCCATGAAAGGACTAAAGAGGTAAAATTGAGATTTCCTTTCCTGACGAGTGAAAGTGCACGATTCAATTTCACTAGTACTTGAGTAAAACACAAATTAGAATTTAAAGGGTTACCTCACCCCAAATGAAAATTCTGTCATTAATTACTTACCACCATGTCATTCCTATCCCGTAAGAGCTTTGTTCGTCACAATTCAAGATCATTTAAAATAACCTGTGTCTGACTGCCAAGCTCCAGAAAAGTATGAAAGACATTGTCAAGCCTCTTGGTTTTCCTCTAAAATAGCTGAAATTGTGTTTCCGAAGACAAACCAAGCTTTGATGGTAAATGATTAATGACAAAATTTTTATTTTGGGGTGGAGTAACCCTTTAATTACTGAATCCTGTACTGAAGTTATGCTCAAGTAGTTTAGACCAACCACAAACCTAATCTAGTGTAAAATGTCTGAAATGTGTCGCTTTGATAACACGTAATGAAAATTAGCATGAGTACTAATATAAGTGTTAGAAAAATTACACATTAGTCTTCAAGAAATGTGTGCGTAACCTCAGAGGAGTGAGGAGAGCCACACGCCATGTGTGAATCATACTGACCAGTATCAGCTGAAGGCAATGAAACCTGGCCATCACACCTTCATGATGGAAAGATAGCTGAACGTGTGCTTGGCTAATGTCTTCTGCCGTTTTCTCCAGGTTTAGGCCTCTCGATGGTAATCTCCAGAGCGACCCTGAGGTGTGAGGGATTCTCTATCTGCTTTGTATAGATGAATTTGAGTATAAGACCAACAAAGATCTTGTATTCCACCTTGTATTCCCAATCAATACGCTTTTGAGAGCTTTTAGCTCGTAAAAAAGGCATCTCTGATTTAACTGCTGCTTTAAGAACAAGTGTTTTAATTGTCTTTATTGCAGCCACTAAACACTAACAGTTAAAACAAGCTTTAGGTTCATTTGCCATTGATCAATATAGAGAAATGCACTTAAGACTGCATTTGTGTTAAGATGGCTCTTATAACACATTTATTATACATTAATTGCTCATTTATGAATGTTTCCATGAACAAGAAGAAACATTATTATCATGTGTCTGGCTTTATATGCCATCTAATGTATAAAAAATTGTGAAAAAATTTGTCAACTGACATCCATCTTTTATACATGTTCAAACAAAGTGCCATGCGAATGGTCTCAGTGATCATTTTTGGGTCTTTTGTATACGGCAGTAAGTGTTCTCAAACGCTTCAGTCCTTTGAGAGTTCTTGCAAACGTAGGAAATGGTGGTGATTAAGAGTCTGTTTTGCTGGAGTTAGTGTTTAGCATAAGAAAGAGTTGTGCTAACAGTGCTCTATGTCAGGGTGGAGAAACAGAACAAACTGTGGATTGTGTTTTTTGATGACTAAAACATCAGAACCAGTCAATAGTCATCAGTTCTGCCTCTGTCTCTTCCAATTCCTGTTTGAAAATGTGGAGTCAATTCTAACAGGTCCGGTTTGGATTGAAATCAACTGTTTTTTTTTTCAGATGGGATCGACATAATTCTCACATTTTCAAGTTTTAACATTTATTTACTTTAATATTAAGATATTAGTATTGTCCCCATTTCACTGTATAATGGCCAGCAGCATATGAGATACTTGAATTCACAAAATCACAGTCACAAATTTGCCTAGAAATATTGCAAAATCTTAAATATCTTGAATTCATTTTGTCATTATATGTTGTTTTTTGGTTATCGTTGAAATTTTTAAATGGTTAAGAATCCTAGAAAAGAAAACATTTATGTCAAATTTTGTCTGTTTGTCATAGCTTTAATTAAAAAAAATATCTAAATGTGAAAGAATTTGAGATTTTTAGTGAAGTCTGTATTGAGTTCACAAGATCAATGTCACATATAAAGGTGTCGTTTAGAATTTTGTATATTTCCAAATTCACTTTGTCATGAATTTTATTATTTGTTGTAACATTAATAAAAAACAAAAACAACTTTATTTTCATTTTTATTTAGAAAGTATTCAAGATTCTTTTTGACTCTATTGTATAGCTAATCTTCAATCTTTCAGCTTCCCCCAGCTCCCCGTAACATCCAGAATATAATATATAAAATATATATATATAAATCAAGCCTCCCAGTCTTCAACTTTACCAAAGAAGCAGACAGGAATAAAGACGCATCTGCTTGCAGATCAATTTGTGAACAGTCAGTCAAGCACTCCTTTCAGCTTATAGTCACAAATACATAACAATGCCTGATATTCACACAACTAAACTATTCCTATTCTAAAAAAAAAGACAAGAAAACCCAAGTGAGTGGTGCTAACAGGCTGTGAACCTCTAAACATTCACATTTCTTTTGGATCCATCTTTCTTTTTTCTCTTCTCTATCTATCGGCCCCTCTTTATGTATCTCTGCCTCCATCTCTCTGCATGAATAGAAAGCCTGCTGCCTTCAGAGAGCATTTCTTCCTAATGAGATTAACCATCAAGAACCAGTCATGTCTAGACACCCTGAATACACAATCCCTCCCACCACACACACAGCCTCTTCAGGTAAACCTCACCTGTAGATTTGCCCCAGGGTTTGCTTTCTGCCATAACTCCATAATGACTTTATGTGGTGCACTTTCACTGATTCAGTCAGAATCACGTACTTGATACTCCATAATTTATTTTGGAAATCCCTCGAAATAGCTTGTTCTTCAAACATTAATACATTCTCTATAAATGTTCTTTATTGGCATCCATGGCTTCCAAAAATATCCATTAACATCCATGAAACCTTTCCATTCCACTAAATTCTTTAGAATGTCCTTCACACAGAAAAAAAAAACTTTTAATTGGGGAAGCAAAAATGACATTGCTGCTGAAAAAAACTTTTGGAAACTCTATTTTTAAGAGTGTAAAATCAATCCCCTGAAAACAAAGATTCGAATAAGTACCAAAAACAATTTTACAGCTTGCCATCTTAAAAAAGGTGCTTCACAATGACACCTTTTTGTCTAAATGGTTCTGGACCGTAAAGAACATCCGAAGAACCTTTCTGTTTCACATAAGGTTCTTTGTGGCAAAATAAGGTTCTTTAGATTATAAAAAGGTACAAAAGATATGGTTCTTTGTAGAACCAAAAATGGCTCTTCTATGGCATTGCTCTGAAGCACCTTTTTTTAAAGAGTGTAGAAAGTTTAAATGTTCATAATTCTCAAAAAAAACCATCTGTACTTGAACCTATTTATGTTCTCTCTTTTAAAAAATGATTCTTAAAATCAAAAGCCTGATTTGATATTTTTCAATATGAAGAATATTTGAATCTCCAAAGAAGCATATAGCCACTCTGGACCACAAATACTTGATAATTCTTGATAAGAAGAGTGTTGCTTAGGGCTTCAAAGAACTGTTAAGAAGCTTTGGTTTTAAGACTGTATGTCAATATTTGTCTCAAAACTGCTGTTAAACAACTGTTGACAAAAGACAAGCATAACCAAACCCAAATATAATAATGGTTAAGATGATTCTGTGTGGTCTTTTGCAGTTTCTTCATGGTTAAAAAGAAAAGTTGTGAAAGCATTTCTATTAAAATTCAATGTGAAGGCCAAGATTGAAACATATGAAAAGGAAAAAAGTTCAGAAGAACCTCATACTCTAGTGACAACTTCAGTTGCATTTTAAATTATTTGTCATGGTCTGACCTGGTTGTAAAAATCAGGACCCGGTGTCTGTAGCATCAGTGAGAATTAGTGGATATGTGTGTGTGAATTAGCAAACGTGAGCGCTGAGTGTGTCAGAGTATGTTTGCGCGAAGGGGTCAACGTTGCTCAATTAGAAGGTGAACTCTTTGCTCTTCCTCACATTAGCTGGATTAATGAAGGGAATTTTTGTGCTTGATTTGCTGTCCTGTATGCTCTGGGCCTACGCGTATTTGCTTAAAAGTCCTTTAGCAGTTCATAAAGACATGTTTCCTCTGCTTGTCCCCTTCCTGTTGGGACTCTATCAAGGCTCTGCTAACTCTCTTTGATTCTGCCCATCAACCAATGAGATCATGACATTGACTCATCACCGTGTCACTTCAAAGGCTGGGAATGGGGGTCCAAGCCCCGCCCACATCCAGATCCCAACTTAAAGGTGTGGGACACCCCCTCTGCATCTGTGGCAGAAGCAAGAGACAGACACAACACAACACTGAACCCCTTTGTCCTTGGACTTAATGTTGGAATTAACTCAAGCCCTTTTTGTTCTTATGGAAAGCTTGCATTTTTAACTGAAACATCTAGATATTGCTCATTCAGATCTGCTCTTTTGGTCCATCTCATTTTCTTCTGGAGGACGTCTTTTGAGAAGCCTAAATAATGCAGGCTATCAGAGGTGAGTGCTTGTCTCTAATGCAACTTGAGGGCTCTTACCTGTGCATCATTTATTTACAGACTTGGCTTTGTTTTGATCTCGTTTTGCACTGAAAGAAATTGCAAGATTCTCCCATTGACAGAAAATCTTGAATATCCTAATCTTTCCTTAGACCTCAAGCACAATTTCAGTCTCCCTCCTCCACCCTCCATGGCTGGAGCTGGTGAGTCCTATCATCAGGGCAACATACGGATGACTCTGGAGGATCCGGAGCTGTGGAGATCCTTTCATGAGATCGGTACAGAGATGATCATCACCAAACCTGGCAGGTCTGTCTCAAAATCAACCATCTGCAAGTTTTGGCTCAGCTAAACTATAAACTGACCTTAATACATGCCTGAAACCTAAATTCTTGTAGCTTAACTTGCTTTTGTACGCTTATATAACAGGAGGATGTTTCCACACTGCAAAATCAGCTTGTCTGGATTGGTGCCGTATGCAAAGTACATCTTACTGGTGGACATGGTCCCAGAAGATGGTCTGAGATACAAGGTAAGAAACAAAACCTCATCTACTCTTTCTCAAAACGCAATTACCAAGCAGAAGGTTCATAGCTCACAAACATTAAAGTCTCATCCATTTGAATGCTCTGGTCTGAGGCTAATCTAGACCATTAGAGTCCCATTTAAATGAAGAGCCGTTGAATTGGGAATCAGTCGTGAACGGCTGGAGCGTTGGGGGACGTTGTCACATGTGTCTCCCCAGAACGTTCTCACCACTGATTGCGCTCCTCAACTTCAAAGAGCCCCAACTCTTCCTGTTTTTACAGAGCCCACAGGGGGGTTTTGCCTTGACACACACTCTTGTTCACACATACTATCACACCCCAGCACCCCCTGCACCTTCTGTCACGACTGCTGCAGAAGCTCTAGTTCACTTTTCCGCCTCCAGTTATTTCATCAAATGCTGCTTCTTCATCTTTAGTGGAACAAGGACAAGTGGGAGGTGGCTGGTAAATCCGAGCCTCAGCCGCCCTACAGGACATACCTACACCCCGATTCCCCAGCGCCCGGCAGCCACTGGATGAAGCAGTCCGTGTCCTTCCTCAAGCTCAAGCTTACCAACAATGCCCTGGACCAACATGGACATGTAAGTGCCTTTTTTGATTCCTACATTTGTTTAAAGGAATAGTTGACAGAATTGTATCATTTACTGACCCTTGAGTATTTCCATACCTTTGTGAAAGACACATTTTTTTCAAACTATCTTCCAAAGAAATTCATACAGGTTTGGAACTACTTAAGGCTGAATAAACGATGACAGAATTGACATTAACTGTTAATTCTGTTAGTAATTTGAGTTTGATTTTAACCCATGTTTCTCCTTTTGATTCAGATTATCCTTCACTCCATGCACCGCTACCATCCACGTTTCCACATCGTCCAGGCTGATGATCTGTACAGTGTTCGCTGGAGCGTCTTCCAAACATTTACCTTCCCAGAGACGTCCTTCACTGCTGTAACTGCATACCAGAACACGAAGGTAAGAGCTTTATACACTTTGTGTTTTAAATATTAGATCTTTTGTGGCTAAATATAAAAATGTAATAAACAGCAACACACCAGTACTATTCAGAAAATTCCCTATGCTTATCATATATGTTTGTCAGCATCAATATTGTATATGTGAAGCACATAGAAGTTCTTATGCATTTATTTTACAGCTGAATAGATAGTTATACTTTCATTAGCATTAACTGAGATTGATGGTTAATCTAAATTATTTCTCTCACAGATTACGAAGTTGAAAATCGACCACAACCCTTTTGCCAAAGGATTTAGAGATGAAGGCACAAACTCAAAAAGGTGAGATTATCTTGATGTTATTTTTATTTTCATGACCCATTGCTCTAAAAATTGACTTGAATATGAAAGCCATTCCAAAAAATAAAAACGAATGGATAAAATTAAGTACAAACTTTTATTTATTTATTTTTTGTAATTGTTTAAATTTATTATTAAAACTGTATTCCATATTTTTACAGTTCAAGTTCAATAAATTTGTCTACAGTTTTACATTAACAATTTTCCTTTGACAGACGAGCGAACAGAAGTCTGGTTGATCCTGAAAGAGTCGCAAAGAAGATGAACTTGTCAAAAGATTCAGAACACGGAAGTCCACAAGGTAATGGTCATTATATTTAAATGATTAATCGTTTGACAGGACCCCACCTTTTTTTGTTCGTTTTATTTTTTTAGAACAAAATCTCAAACAGTTGTTTTATTTGTAATTAAAGTCTCCTTGACATTTATCTCTCCAGATATGCAGCAGTCCTCATGTGAGGCTCTCAATGACGAACACGTGGGCCGTAAGGACTCGGAGGTGAAGGCCGAGCGGTACTCTCCGTGGGGAGGCACGTGTGACCGGGACAACAGCCACGCTCTCCGTGCAGAGTCCCCCCTGGGCTCAGACCCTCGGGACATTTACAGCTCAGAGCAGCTCGTACCGGGACAAAACACATACCAGCCTTACAGGTACAGTCTACTGACCTCGCCAAATGAGATTCGCTACACCTGTCAGTATCTCAATGTTTAATTATCGCAATCTTTCTGCAGATTTCATGAATATGGCAAGTCCCCCTCGCCGTCCTCCTCCAGCGTCGGCAGCAGTGGATGTGGAAGCCGCTCTAGCTTCGAGTCCCGAGTGCCGGACACTGCCACCGTGCCTGACCAGGACACCTCCAGCAAGCCCTCCGCCCCTGAGTTTGGCCTGCCTCCATGCGCCCCGCATCCCTCCACGGGGCACCAGGACTACACAGGGGTGCTCAACATGGCCATAGCCCAGGCCAAGCCAGGTATGCTGGGCCCCCATCCTCTCTACACACCCTACAGCACAGAACAGTCTCTGGGACAGTGGAGCGGGGCAACGTCCGGTCAGTACCCCCCTCCTCCTCCACCCCCCCATCACCACCTCCCCACCGAATACAGCACCCAGACCGTCCATCACGGCTATCACCACGGAAATGTAGGGGACTGGAGTCAGTACCCGCTGTTCTCTTACTCCTGCTGGTGAGTCAGAGACGGGACGCTTTCTAAAGCCTTGCACGATGAGGTCTGGACCGGGAACAAGTGAGCGCCTGATAAACACTGAGTGAAAGTGTAATGAGGAAGTGGCACTAACTAGAATGTCGTTTGTGAAAGAAAATAAAGAACCTGCTTCGGTTTAACTGAGAAAAGGCTGTCTGCTGATTTGAGGGTCTTTGTTTTCTGTGAGAAAAGAAAATTGTGCTGCATTAAAACACATTTGGAAATGGACTTTTGACTTGAGAACTCATGCCTGCGTACCGAGGACCAAGAATGGACTGGTTTTCTTGGCTTTGTTGTTAAAATGTCTATTTATTCTGTGTTCGCGTTTGCTGCTACTTAATATTATTTTTGTTAAAAAAATAGAGAATGGTGTAGTGTAAAATGCTGTTTGGAAATGACAATGTTGTATGTCTGAAATTCAGAATGATCAGTAAATATCTTCGAAGAAGCTGTGGTCATGGTCTTTTTCTGTTCCAAAGAAGGAAATTAGCAGCTCATAAGCTTATAAGAATAAATTCAGTGGGTCATAAAGGAGTTCAGTTCGAGGGGAAGTGAGGTAGACGCAAACATCTGCTGTAAGAGTTAATGAGAGCACTTTGAAAGTCTGTGTGAGATCCTTATTGTAATTTGCCTTACGGTGACTCATAATGCATTGATGTATATAAACATTAATATAAAAAGAAGCATAACAAAATGAAACCTCATTCATATAAAAAGCTCAATTTTACAGAAATATATGGTACACAGTGTAACTAAATCCTAAAAACAATTAAAAATCAGTTTAACAAATAGCAAGTTTTTTGTTGTTGTAACAAATCACTCATAAAATGGATGCATTTTCCCATTTAGAATTACTACATCAGTGTTTTGTTGTTCATTTTCATCAACTACTATATAAATACCATTTTATTTTATTAACTTTCAGTGCCCTATTTCTGTTTTTCTTTCACTTTTTCCCCCTTTTGTTGGCTCTAATTGGAACCCCACCCATCTCTGTCTGCCAACACACACATTATTTGATGTTGCATCCTTGGGACACTTAGGGTACTACCTTACATAACAAAGCATGTCATAGGCCCCTCTGTGCTCATGAAAGAGTCTTAAGAGGCGTGAAAATGGGGGGGGGGTTTCAGAGCTCTTTGCACCACTCCAAAATGCAGACGGACGCTGATTGCTGCCGTCACGGATGTCAGGCGCTAATGACTGCCGTAAATGGGGGAGGGAGGTGTGTTTGTATGTCCTGAGTGGGAGAATTAGCCAAGCTCAATTCATTACGGAGCTCTTTAGCGTCTTTTAAACAAGCTTAGCAGCTATTTGATACTCACACACACTACAGAAAAGCATTGTGTTTATATTTACTAAGCTGTGACACAAAAAAAGCACAACTATACCACCTCATTTAACCCCAAAACGACCAATATCTGATGAGAATGTGTTATTATTTATATTTTTTGTGGCAGGAACATGGTAAATAAACACTCATGAATTTTGTTTAAAATAGAAAGAGTATACCATATTACAAAAATCATTTTCAATTTAAATATGTAAGCATTATGCATGTGATGGAAAGGAAAGTTATGCTTTTACTGTATGTTTTTAAGATTTTTTTTGCATTCACAGTTTCTGTTAGATCATGTTTGTCCAAATAAATGTAAGAATGCATTATGATTTGTTCATTTATTTATTAGCTCACATATTTCGCGTTAAATATGTAATAACATCTTTCACATCTATCATATAATCATGTATATTAATACAAATGTATAGCTTAATATAAATTCATACTAAAAATTTCATTTAATTGTAAAGAATATCAAATTAAAAGCACTTTCAGCTAGTATAATTTGCAAGTATCTTCTCTAAAGGTATATTATTTCTGTAATAAGTGCTCTTATTAGCAACAATTTGCATCTTTTTTATATATACTGTGAAGTTTGCAGTTTGTTTAGGTCATCTTATAAAGACCAACCTTTACTTTTGTTTTAAAGTTTTTATGACTTTAAAACATATCATTGTGGGTTTTTTTTTTTGTCATAACAATTTGCTTTATAATATAATTTCACTGTTCATCACATGCACCATAGTGTTATGAATTATACTGATGTTTAAAGTACTTCTGGTTTAACTGTATTCAACACATTTCTTTGACAGGTAATCCAGCGGGAATAATGCTAGCTAATAAAAGGTTTAAGGCAAAAAGCTGAAAAAGGAGCTGTTGCATGATGTCAACGATGACAGAATTTACATTAACTGTTAATTCTGTTAGTAAATTGAGTTTGATTTTAGTTTCTCCTTTTGATTCAGATTATCCTTCACTCCATGCACCGCTACCATCCACGTTTCCAGTCAACAAGCTTGACTGTTGTGTGCTGGAAATACATCAGATTCTTGTCCGAGAAGGGGAAATCAAACTAGATGCTGAAAGGGTTTTTATGACTGAGTGAAGTGAACGCATGAGTGAGAAAAAAGAACACAAACGTCTGCGGTGTAAAAACCCTTTAAAGACCATTTAACTCAGAAGTGAGGCTTTAAGAGCTCCTCTGGGTGACTTTAATAGACAAGCACGTGTTAATGCTGTAGAGGCAATTAAAAAAACACCAGCACCTGCATCTGTCACTAAATCAATAGTCACATTTTCCAAATACCAGTTACAAAATGTATTCACTGCATACATATAAAAATATTTCCTTCTCCTCTTCTCAGGTCCTATTCAGACTCACTGAGGAAGAGCTTCTTCCCGCAGGTGATACGTTCTCTAAACCAGATCTCCACACAATATGACACTTATGGACATCATTCATCTGTTCACTCATGCACATTTGCACATACCCCCGGAACGCTGTAGTCAGCACTTACTGGACATTTCCATTTATTTCCACCTTTATTTCTATTTAAGCTTATTGCTAAATGATTGCAATTTTTGTCTTTTGTAATGTATTTTTCTATTGTATAGATAAGTTTTTATATTTCTTTGAAAATATATATATTTTATATTATTTATAAATTATATATATAATATATAACCTTTAAAGCCAACCAAACAACTACAGTATAATCCGTTGACTTTATTGTGTATGTGGTAAATCATGATTTTGACCATTGCAACTGCTAACAACCTTGTTATATAATTAGTCTTAGCAATTATAGTCAGAGTGATTGCATTCATGTCAAATATAATGGAAATTTGATATAAAAATCAAATGTTCCACAAATCATTTACTAAAAATAAGAAAATCTGTGATTTTCAGATTCATGTGATTCTTATTATGACACTCAAAAGAGTCAACAAATAAGATACATCTGATATAATGAAGACAGAAAATAAATAAAAGCAAAAGCAAACAGTCAAAAGGAGTGCATAATATTTAAAGGAATTGCTTTTTACAACGCAAAAGACGCCAGAGGAACTTGTCTAACACTTGTAATCTTTTGACGATTTCTCTTTGGAGTGACATGACATCCAACATCAATCAGCATTCATTAGAGCAGCAGTTGGCAACCTGTCTGAGATGAAGTGCAATTTTTTATTTATAATAGCAATCACTGTGACTTGTGTGACACTAGCTTTCAAAAGTTTTTTAAGTAATTGTTATCTTTTAAATGACTCTCTTCTGCTCACCAAAGTTGCATTTATTAGATCAAAAATCACAGTAAAAACAATATGCATGTGAAATATTACCAAAATCGAAAAGAGCTGTATTTTATTTGGATACATTTAAATTTGAATCCTGTGATTGTAAAGCTGAATTATCAGCATCATTACTCCAGTCTCACATGATTCTTCAGAAATCATAATATGGATGCACTGCAAAAGAGCCCACATAAAATTTGCAGATGACACAACCATCATTAATTACTCATCCTCATGTCGTTTCAAACCTATAAGACCTATGTTAATCTTCGGAACACAAAATAACATGTTTTTGTTATGATTATTAACTCCATATCTCTTTAAAGGGCTATCTAGTTCAATTCTAACAATCTGGAGCTGTACAAGCTCAGAAGTCATTCCGTTTCCTGGGCACCACTATCTCTCAGGACCTGAAATGAGACATTCACATTGACTCTGCTCAAAATGCCCAACAGAGGTTGTACTCCCTTCACCAGCTGAAGAAATTCAACCTGCCACAGGAGTTGCTGAAACAGTTCGACGGTCGTCAAAGGCTGTTTCCATCTGTCTGTTTTTATGCACATTTTTCCATGAAAATATGAAAGAAAGACATTTACTGAATAAATTTCTCCATAAGCATCGAAAAAGTCATGTGACTTTGTGCGATGAGACAGGATAACTTATGCATGTATATACAGTGGGTACGGAAAGTATTCAGACCCCCTCACATTTTTCACTCTTTGTTATATTGCAGCCATTTGATAAAATCATTTAAGTTTATTTTCCCCCTCATTATTGTACACACAGCACCCCATATTGACAGAAAAACACAGAATTTATTAAAAAAAAGCTGATTTATTAAAAAAGGAAAACCTGAAATATCACATGGTCCTAAGTATTCAGACCCTTTGCTGTGACACTCATATTTAACTAAGGTGCTGTCAATTTCTTCTGATCATCCTTGAGATGGTTCTACACCTTCATTTGAGTCTAGCTGTGTTTGATTATACTGATTGGACTT
>JAUMHI010000046.1:15516702-15528778 GCA_032359435.1 Enteromius unitaeniatus | reverse complement strand
GGAACTGCCTGAAGAGCTCAGAGACAGAATTGTGGCAAGGCACAGATCTGGCCATGGTTACAAAAACATTTCTGCTGTACTTAAGGTTCCTAAGAGCACAGTGGCCTCCATAATTCTTAATGAAAGACGTTTGGGACGACCAGAACCCTTCCTAGAGCTTGCCGTCCAGCCAAACTGAGCTATTGGGGGAAAAGGGCCTTGGTGAGAGAGTACAGGGATATCCTGGACTAAAACCTTCTCCAGAGTGCTTAGGACCTCAATCTGGGCTGAAGGTTTACCTTCCAACAAGGGCACAGCTAAAATAAGGAAGGACTGGCTTCACAACAACTCCGTGACTGTTCTTGAATGACCCAAACAGAGCCCTGACTTAAACCCAATTGAGCATCTCTGAAGAGACCTAAAAATGGACATCCACCAACGTTTACACGTTTACCATCCAACCTGACAGAACTGGAGAGGATCTGCAAGGAGGAATGGCAGAGGATCCCCAAATCCAGGTGTGCAAAACTTGTTGCATCTTTCCAAAAAAGACTCATGGCTGAATTCGATCAAAAGGGTGCTTCTACTAAATACTGAGAAAAGGGTCTGAATACTTATGACCATGTGACATTTCAGTTTTTCTTTTTTAATACATTTGCAAAAATGTCAACAATTCTGTGTTTTTTTTAGTCAATATGGGGGGCTGTGTGTACATTAATAAGGAAAAAATATGAACCTAAATGATTTTAGCAAATGGCTGCAATATAACAAAGAGTGAAAAATTTAAGGGGGTCTGAATACTTTCTGTACCCACTGTATTGTTATGGTCTAATCGCCAAAGATTGCATTCCCAAACAGCTGACACCAAACTTTATAAATGCCTTAACTGACAGCTTCCAATTTAACGTGTTTCTGATTAATAAAAGTATTATTTATTTTCTTGAAATATTTACCCCAAACTTTTGTATTTTTAATTAAGCAACACATTAACATTGATAATAATCAGAAATACTTCTTGAGCAGCAATTCTACATATTAGAAGGGTTTCTGAAGGATCATGTGACACAGAAGATGACTACAATTCAGTAATTAATTTGTAATAACATTTCAGAATATTACTTTTTTATAATGTTTTTTGTGCTGATTTTTACTCCGCTAATGGCAGTACATGTGTATAAGGTTGCCGACTCCTGCACCAGACCATCTTATTAACCATCTTATTAACCCTTTCCTTTACTCTTTTGAAAATGGTTATTGCACTTAATTCAAATCTATTAATACAAAGGCGTTGGACTTACCAAAACACATTTGTAAAGCAAAAGGCACCATCATTACAAACTAAATCAAACGTATTTGTAAAGTGCATGTACAGTGTTAGCATCTCCAACAGTTTCTCATAGTTCTGAATAAAGTGTTGAATGTAAAACAATATAAAATGGCACAACAAGCTAAAAGAGTCAGTGAAATTAACCCATAAGCACAAAGGAGTATTTGGATATCATCTAAACCAGAACACTTCCAACTTACCTTTAGTTACTTACAGACAGGCACATGGATGCTCCCAAAACTCGATCCAGTAAAGATATATGGAATTATCTTCAATCCTCGCTCGAGTTGTCCGAGTCATCCCAGTCCACCTCTTCCCATGATGCTTTAGCCCTTTGCTCCCAGCTGTGTGCCTGAGCCATGGCTGCTCGTGGCAGAAGCAGGACACATGCTGAAAGCCCAGATACGCGGTCCTCGAGGGCTGTCCCATTCTTCCATCGGTCCCCCTCCGCGTTATAAATGTGAACGTACTTCATCCGACTGCCCTTATCATGCGACCTTCCACCCAGGATGTAGATGCACCCATCCAGGACGGCTATACCTGGCTCTCCGTGTCCAGCAGGCAGCGGACTCACCACAGACCACACATCTGCTATTGGGTTATAGCACGCCACCTATAGATACAGACACAGCTTTAGATCAGTCACACTATAGTAACACTAAGATAGTAACAATTTAATTCTGCAAGGACACATAAATTGGTCAGTTGTGAAAATGAACATATTACAAAATCTTACAAATATAAAAATTTTAATTAATTTTTTAAATACATTCAAATAAATAAGAGTTATTTTTAAACTGTAATAATATTTCACAACTTACAGTTTATTTAGCATTTTAGATTAAATTAACGCAGTCTTGCTCAGCATAAGAGATGTTGTTTAAAATGTGTACCAACCCTAAACCTTTAGAGAGTAACACACACATGTATGTATGTATGTATGTATGTATGTATGTATGTATGTGTATATATATATATATATATATATATATATAAAATAAATAACATATCAAATAATTAAACAAATAAAGGTCAATAAAGATAAGAGTAAAGAGTATCCCAGGTTAAAAAGAAAACAAAAACCCTACTTTAACCCACCTACTTTATAACATTTGACATTGTTTTTTTTTGTTGTTTTTTTTTTAGAAATGTACTGCTTGTATTCATGGTTTCACAAAGTTTTGAAAAATCAAGTAAAGTTTTAATGGAACGAATTTAATGTTGTATGGCCAAGTGAAAATAATAACTTATTTACATGAGAGCAGGGATGTAATGGTATGAAATTTCTAATCACAATAATAGTGATGTAAACTATCACAGTTATCAGTATAATCATGATATTGTTAAAATGTGTTAGAAATCTTAAATAATTTGATCAAGTTTTGTACTGAAAATCAACAAACAATATTTAAACAAACAAAGCTAAAATTACTTTTAGCTGAGATACAATTATTTAAAAAATCTGCAATCCGAGGCTACAAAAAGATATATTTTTATAATAAAAAAATAAACATACTGAGAAAATCACCATTAAAGCTGTGTAAATGCAGTCCTTAGCAATGCATATTGCTAGAAATGTAATGATTTTTCTCGATAATTTTGACAGATACAGTGCATTTTTGGCTAATGCTACAAATATACTATGCTAATTGTAGTGTCACAAATATCATGAATTACTAATGAAATGTAAAACAGCATGTCTGAACTAACAGTGCTGACAAATGGTCAAATTATTGGTTATTTTGAGATTAAGACTTACGGACATTCTTGGCTTTTGGAACAGCCATCACCTATGAACTGACACAATGGGACACTATGTAAATGTGGTTGTAGAGGTGCATGTATTTTAGAAGTTCAGTACCTTGAGGACGTCTCGCCGGTAACCACAGCCATCGTTGCTGCCTCCGATGACATAAGCTCGACCGTTAAGTGCTGCCATGCCGTGCCAGGCACGCTCCACCGGACCCTCGGCACACATGCTCCAGTGATTGCTGCTGGGATCGTAACAGTAGGTCTCCTTCAGATAAGCCATTCCCCGCCGGCCACACGCTATGTAGATCTTCCCATCAATCACTGCACTAGCGTGGGCATATACCTGCAGAAACAGGCGTGTCAGAGCGTAAACATATGTTGTGTGCATTAAATAAAGTTCAGAAACTCGCATCATTCAGTTACACTACTGACCTAGAATTGGGAATAATTTATATTTCTTCTGCTCGAAAAAAAAATATATATTACGAATTAAAATAAATTATTTAAAAAATATTCATAAATAGTGGCACTATTATGGATTTTTTTTAGCTTTCCTGCAGTGTGTAATACAGCTCCAAGTAAATGTACTGATTGTACGAGTAATATTTACAATACTATATCTACAGGGTAAAAGTAGAATAGTTGATTGATAACAGTCCACCTCTCGTTTCAGCGGCGCCACATATTCCCAGGTGTTGTTCTGTGGGTTGTAGCGCTCAACACAGTCCAGTTCGTTAGTGTAGTCTCGTCCTCCAATGGCGTAGATATATTTATCAACCACACAGACACAATGATCGGCGTGCTGCTGCCGTAAAGGCTCGACAGTACACCAGGTGTTGTGGCGGGGATCATACCTTGATGAAAAGACAGTGGAATTAAAAAAAAACAAAAAAAAACAGATACTGTTGTAATTCTTTCGTTTAACGTTATATTAATTGCTTTTTTTAAACATATATTTTATATATTTTTGCCCTGTATTTAGCAATGCATTGTTAAAAAACTATAAACTGTATATTATATACTGTGATCTCATTTTTTAATTTTAGCTGTATAGAATGCCATTTGATGCATCAATACAAATTATGCCATTTGTGCTAAATTAATATAAAACAAACTGATGGACAACATTGACTGAGATTCTCTGTATTCACAACAAAAGAGCTTATCAACCGACATAACTAACATAACTCATACAGCAGTTCATAAACAGACCATTGTTTACGAAACGAACAACAAGATATTTTCGTTTCTTAACAGCGCTACATAGATTTACATATTTCATCATTTTAAAGTGTGTTGCTCTGAGTATGAGTTTTAATAAAAGGTACTGAATTAAATATACAGGGTGGGCCATTTATAGGAATACACCTTAATAAAATGGCCACCATGGTCACCACCCATCTTGAAAAGTTTCCCCCCCTCACATATACTAATGTGCCACAAATAGGAAGTTAATACCACCAACCATTCCCATTTTATTAAGGTGCATCCATATAAATGCCCCCCCCCCTGTATACATAGATACACACTTCATGTGCACATATTGCTAGCAACTTTAAAATTCTAAAATTCAAAGTCTACTAAACTTTTATTTATATATTTTAAATGCATAATTGATATATTTCACTGATTAATTATTTCTTTCTAAGCATAGAGCATCTGTTAAGTTGTATACTCATGAAAGCTTTAGTAATTTTACGGTGTCAACGTAATTTTCACTTGCCTTATTTAATTTATTTGCCAATGCAACATTTCATATTTTCGTATATGTTTTTAAAAGGGTTCACCCTTGTGCAAAACACAGAACAGTATTTATATCATTTTTATACACCACCATCTCTGACTGTCCTCAACATCCGGCAGGTGATGACATCACTGACTTCCATTATATGACTGACAGACTGCAGCGGTTTGAGTTAAAAATCTTTGTGTTCTACTGAAGAAACAAAGTCATCTCCATCTTGGATTGGTATTAGTTTGTGAGCAGTAACAACATCGATCAAGAGCTCTGCGTAACACTGTGACAAGATAATACTCAAAAAGAATGATAGTGATGAGCATATATCTTGTGGTAAAGTGACAAAAAACTGCTGAACAGATTTACTGTAATTTTTTCTATTACTACGACCACAACAACAAGCAAAGGGACTTCCCTACACTAAATCTTTTCCGGTTCTCTCTTTTACTTGCTTCATCTACTATTAGAGCTATTATTGCAATTATTGATAAAAGCAGCTGCTTAAATGACTAAAGTAAAACAAGTTATGATATATAATTTATAACATCATATGCAAAAAAGAGCCCCAGATTTGGTAAAGTTTCTAGACTGTTTTTGAACCTTTAGCCCACTATTTGTAATATTACTGACAATGTGCATCTTATTTTCTTTCTTTACATTTTTAATGGATTGATATTCTTTTCACTGTTGTTTTGGTGAAAACTAAATCTATGAGTTTTATTTCATTTGACAAACTTAAAAATGAATTTAAACTCTGAGTGTTGTTGTATTATACTGATTAAAGATCTGGATAAACAACAAGTCCAATAATCCAATCAGCACTTATTGGATTATATTGATTTGGGTATAATACAAATCCAATAATCCTAAACACAAGGCCACGTGGGGAAGAAGCTACAACAGCCAAGTCATAACTCTAAACCGAACACTTAAATTAGTGTATTAGAAGGATTTCTGAAGGATCATGTAATAAATTACATATGTAATTAAAGATCAATAAATGACATTTTTAGAAATATAATAATATAAAATAGTTTTTAACATAAAATTCCACTACAACATTATAAATCAAATAAATGACTTCTTTCAAAAGCATAACACTGAAAAATACCTTTGTGTATATATAAATGTATTGTTTACACTTTATTTGAAGGTGTTATTGCTACAGTATAAATTATACATTGAAGTCCTGAGCAATATTAACTACATGTACTACTATATGCTCAGGGTAAGATTTTGTTTAGGGTTACGTGCATGTAATTAATGTGAATAATTAATCGTTATTATAACAGTAAGTACTAGTAAGTAATAGTATGGAACAATATGTAATGATCTTAAAATAAAGTGTTACCAATATATTTATAATTAAACAAAGAAAAATGAAATGCATTAAATGTATTAATAACAAAAGAAAAGTATGCAATCATTTTAAAAACTAGAAATCATAATTCAATAAATTTAGAAATTTGGTAAGAGCAAAGCAAAGCCAAAATTCTACAATGTAAGATGTATAACACAAGTTTATACAAGCAATGTTCTTCTAACAATTGTTTTAGATTCATAGATCATCTAACAAAAAAAAAGAAAAGAAAAGAAATGTAATGCAAATGAATATTTAGCATCACTTACCTCCAGCATCGAGCTTCAGCACGGAAGCCGCTGGTGTTTTTGTCTCCACCAATCAAGTACACAAAGTTATTGAGGACCGCGATGCCCATATTGGACATACGAGGAGCGCCATCTGCGGCCAGACTGCGCCACTCGCCCCAGGACGGGTGAAACACCTGGAAGCGCTCTTCATTGTCCACCAGTGCACTGGATGAATACATGCCACCGAATCCCACAATGCACTGGGAGCTGCAGCGAGGCTGGGTGAGCGGGGTCTGCATCACGGGCTGCCACAGCTCCTGACTGTGATAACGCAGAGCGACGGCCACCGAGTCCCGGAGAGGACACTGCTTTAACCGGCTGTGCAAGCGCTGCAACACGTGCTTCTCCATCAGACAGAACCGCACCGCTTCCAGCATCCGCAACGGATCCTGAACAACAAGTCACTAATTACAACAACAACTAATACTTATTTCTTGTTCATGTTTATCTCTGCAGATTCCAAAAACATTGGCTATTTTGCTGGAGCATGTCACATTCTCTCACAAAATACATTATGAATTCTGTAGCATTTTTGCTTATGACAAACAATTGTAATGTGAGGAATCTTTTATCACTTAGTCAAAGGAAACCGGTTAGTTCCAAATAGTTCCTCTGAGCCGGTTACAATTCTCAGAAGATTTTCACATGCATGACATAATTTTATGCCTTATCCTGATTTCAAGGTTAGAGTTATGGCCAGTGATAGAAAAAAAATGCAAGCATAAGCCAGATGTTTTCTGCTGCATCTGTGGGTGTTTCACTAAATCAGTGACAGAAAAAAAAAAAAAAAAAAAAAAATCACTATTTTGTGAAAAAAATTTGGAAGAAAATATTTAAAAATGAAGTATATGGACATTAAATGGATTTCTATTTAGTTTAATTTAACACACTAAAATAACTAAAATAAAAAAAATTAACAAAAATAAAAAAATCCTACTAAAAATAACAAAGACAGAATTAAATGCCTAAAACTTTAGCTAAAATGAAAAATACAAATGGAATAAAAACTAAATATTAATAAAAGCGTTTATAGTATCTCAATGATACTAATTTTTGATTAAATTCAATGATACTAATCTTAATTTTAACTTAATAAATAAATACATATACAAATGATGTCACGATGGTTGTTGATCTGTCCTGTTTGTTTAGGAATTTGATTTGCTTCTTATTTCAATTTAGTTTGATTTGAACGGGAAAAAATCTGTAAAAATGACTAAACCTTGAACTAAACCTAAATATGAAAATAATAACATAAAAGTGACACTAATATATTTTCAATTATATTTTGAATCTCAACAATACTAAAACAACAACGCTTCATAGAGTAGTATATATTATTTTTAAAATATTCTTTCTTATTTTTTGAAAAAGTGAAATGTGATAAAATGTGGGAAAGTGTTTACTGATGTTTTATGAACTCAGGACCATCACCTGTAAGCAAACATCATCCTTCTCCACCTGTTCAGGAGTGTAATGGTAGTGCAGGGCTGCTTCAAACACCTCGTTCTCTGTGCTGACCTCCAGATCGTTGCTGGAAAGGACACTCAGGATCTTTTCTGGAGGAAGCTTTCGATACACTGGCGTTCGTGAGAAGGTTTGGATGTTCTTGAGCAGATACGAGCGAATTTTTTCTCCGAGCTGGTTGAGGCCGTAGATGTCAGCTAGCTTTTCCACCTCCAGGATGTTGTCATCATCCAGCCAGGAGAACAGGAAGTCGCAGCAGAAGCCGATCACATCCTGGACCTGCAGCAGAGTGGCCGCACACAGCACTTCCTGCACCGTGTCCAGGTCCAGCTCCAGCTCGGAGGTGTAGATGAAGTCCAGCAGTTTGGTCATCGCCATGTATGTGACCCCATGGACGGGGATCTCAGTTTGCTGCATCTCCCGCAAACCGCCGGCAAACATACCCCTAAACACAGAGAAAACAAGGACTGTACATGAACGTTAACCATGTAGCAAATCCACATATAATAAATCACTTTCCCAAAACAATGTGCTTTGTGTTAGGGTTAATAAAGACCATTTAGTTTTTAATTGTTTCGCAATGTTCTTCAAATATACTCTTCTCAGTAACCACTGGTGATACACAGGTCATTAATATTTATTAATTATTATTTTATTTTAATAAAAAAATGTAACTCACACATACAATGACTTGATGTAATGAACAGAAGTTTTTATATAAGTCATAAAAGAGTCCATTTCAATTTATTTTAATTTCATATACTAAAAGAACTCAAAATTAAATAAAATGGTTTTAATAATATTTTGCTTTTATTATTAATTTTAGCTAAGGTTGTAGTCATTTGATTGTTTTTGTTATTTATTTTTAGCAGGTTTTTTTTTTTTTTTTTAGTTATTTTAGTACATTAAATTAAACTATTGAAATTGACTTTTAATGTCATATATAAACAATTATGTTCATTATAGAAAAGATGTATTCAAGTCATTGTATGTGTGAATGACATTTGTATTGAGTTGATCTTCATAGACATATCTTCTATAATTAACAAAAAATATATATTTTTTTAGGTGAGCTGAAATATGTTTCTCGAGCAGCATAATAATGTTTGCCACTGAAGACTGGATTAATGATGCTTTGTGTCACAGGAATAAATTACATTTTAAAATGTATTAAAAAAGAGCTCATAATATTGTTCTAATTGTATTTCCGAAGAAATAAATGCAGCCTTGGTAAGCATTAGAGACCTCCTTCAAAACATTTCAAAAATCTCATCACCCCTAAACATACCTGAAGTAGTCACACGAGGCCGCCAGGAGAATGCGGTGAGCCTGAATGGCCTTTCCTTCTACCAAGAGCACCACATCAAACAGAATCCCTCCCTGTCGCAGCATCAGGAGCCCGTCTAACAGGCCCTGTGAGTGGGCATTACTGCGGTATTTCTGCTTGGCACAGGGCTGAGCGGAGCGGACGGCCCCAGCCGCGCAGGACACCAAATCAACAGACATTTCTTGATACAAAACTGCAAACAGAAAGTGAACCGGCTCACATTTTTGTGCCAAGTTCCACACTGCTGCTAGATAAAAAAAAATAAAAATGAGTAAAAATTAGTAAATACCCACAAAATACATCAGTTAGTTGTCAACTGCTAATATAATACAATACATTACATAAATATAAATATCACACCTCAACGATAACAGGAAAAAAAAAAAATACCTTAATTTACAGGAAATGATGTGTGTTGGTCTGTCATAAGGAACAACAGAGAAACAAAAACTAGGTCAACATTATATGTTAATAACTATAAATAAGAAGAAATATAAAACAATACATTTTATTAAGCGCAGGTGTCCTCAAAATAAAGACTGGCAGCACAGCTCTTACCTGTTTATTGTTAGATTTGTACATAATGTTAACATTTAGCCGTTCATTCTTCCAATAAAAATGACCAAAAAGTGCAAATAATAATAATAACGAGGTGATTTATTCATCTGACAGCAGCGTGTGGGCATTATAAACACGAACAGTAGCGTTTGTTGTGAGTTTTAGCCTGTGTGATGTCAACAACACTTCCGCTGTCGCTTACCGGAAATAACCGGACGCTTTGAAGAAGCCCGCTGCAGGGGGACGACACCGGTCACTCTACGATAAACATTTGGTGATTGTTACGAAGATGTTTTAGCATGTTTGCTTTCTACACGCCTAGCTGAGTTTCCCCCCCCGTGATGTCACAGCAGCGCTTCCGGTACAGAGCAAAACAACCGACGTCATCAGGTACCGTCAAATGAAAAGTCGTACTTCGCCGCAGCTCGTCATCACACAGTCATCAGTGTATTACTTTTAGTTTAATTTCTTTCTTTAAAGTGCCATATTAATATAAAAAGCTAATTCTTTAAATAAAAGGAGGAAAAAAAGACTTAAGAAAAATATTAATAATCTAATCAATAAATAAGTAACTGTAATCTGATTATGAAAATTAAAACAATAATAATATACTCTTAGAACAAGTACTTAATATGATTATGTGATCCAGATTACGTATAATCAGGCTTAATTATATATTATCATATTAAACTCACTTGTAGCGCAGTTAGTTGTAATGTTTACTGCACTGTAACTTATTGTGCAGATGGAAAATAAGTTGCATAGTATTTTATTATATGTGAACAGCTTTGCGATGTAAACTAAAAAGAGCCCACAGAGATCAGCATATCATAAATACCAGCAGAGGACGCTAGAGCTCTATTTCTTAGAGCATCTCAGCAGGACAAGTTAGCCTCTTATGTCTAGACCCTGCTGCACCACCATCAGTTAGTCTAAAGTACTCCTTTGAGACATGAAAACCTCACATTCTGGATATAATTAATCAATTATATTGAATGAACACATTAACTGTTGATTAAAACAGCATGTGCTGATTAGACGGTATGTTTTGAAGCTTGGATGCTGGTTTAAACTGGTCCCAAACCAGCACCTCAGCTTCAAGACATACCTTTGCAGCACATTGCTGTTTTATTCAGCAGGTATGCGTGTTTTACAGAGGTTGTAGTGGATTATAAGCAAACAAATGAACATCTAAAGCTACCCTCGCTGCTTTTTAGATTTATATTATAGTCCAACATTTTAATTAAATACTAAAAGCACATTATACACACAATAATGTATGCACGCTCAGAACCAAAGCTGTAGTTGGGGAGATACACTTTCAAAAGGCGCACCCTTTTGCTAAAATGCTAGATGTAGTACATTAAAGGTACAAGTAGTACTTTCAAAAAGGTAATGCCCCAGTGATATACACATACTGTATACATAAAACATGTTCTTTTGACCTAACAATGAACAGCCAGGCAGGCTTTTCAAATACTTCTGTTTTACTGGAATGGTCCAAATGGTGTGAGATTTGCTTTGAAACTACTTTAATTCAGAAATTGCTGATGAATTTCACAAATAAATAAACAAATGAGAGTAAGCAGATATTTTGAAAAGCCTGAACTAGTATTTTCCTGTAAAACATACTCGTCTTCATTTATCGTTTTGACAACCCTTTCAAGCAGCTGATGTTATTATTCGGTGAACTGCTTTCTCTCACATCTAATCGAGCACGTTGCTCATATCACCCAAACCCCCAGCAGAGTCATTTGTAATGACATATGTCCACTTGTCATAGGTCTGAAATCAATACGAGTCAAACACAGAGGCCAAATGCAAGGCCAACCGGTTTAAAATAACAGCATATGCAGTTATGTGTGTTTTGAAGCTGGGATGCTGGTTTAAGCTGGTTCTTTGCTGGTTTATGGTAGTCATTTTCTGGCTTTTTGCTGATCCTTTTGCTGGTTTAAGATGGTCTATGCTGGTCCTTTGCTAGTTTTAGCTGATCCTTTTGCTGATTTAAGCTGGTCCTTTTGCTGGTTTAAGCTGGTCCTTTTGCTGGTTTATGCTGGTCCTTTTGCTGGTTTAAGATGGTCTATGCTGGTCCTTTGCTAGTTTTAGCTGATCCGTTTGCTGATTTAAGCTGGTCCTTTGCTGGCTTTATGCTGGTCCTTTAGCTGGTTTAAGTTTGTCTATGCTGGTCCTTTGCTAGTTTAAGCTGATCCTTTTGCTGGTTTATGCTGGTCCTTTTGCTGATTTAAGATGGTCCTTTGTTGGTTTATGCTGGTCCTTT
>JAUMHI010000046.1:15466876-15486902 GCA_032359435.1 Enteromius unitaeniatus | reverse complement strand
ATAAATCTTTATAAATTTTAATGCAATTTGTCGTTTTCTTGACCGAGCAGTCTGGTTGATAGAGTTTTTGCCACAACGGGGCAGACGATAATCAGAAGTTGTGGGGCAAGCGAGGTCGGCAACGAGGAATCCAATGACAAAACACAGAGACTCGGGAAAACGCTTACAGAGACGGGACGAGCCACGTACAATGATCAGCGGGGAACACAAGGAATTCTGGAGTATTTATACAGGATAGTACGACACAGAGGGGGGGAGAACATATCAGTGACCACGACAACAGATGAGGTGGGTGGATACCAGAGTTCATTGCTAATTAGTCCATACATGAAACGGAGACACAAAACACAGGCACAGTTCATGAATGGCTGGAGTGCCATCCCAATCTGAACTCCAGCAGATCGTTACAATATTCATTTCAAACTTAAATATATTCCTTTAAAGTTTAAACCATGTAATGTATGTGCTCTTTTTAAAAGTATGCTGAAGTGTGCTTCTTTTTCAGAAGAGCTATAAACCACCAAAGTAAAAATGATCCAACATTATATTTCCTTAACTAACATGTAATTGCATTTAAATTAATCATTTGATACAATGCACTTATTATGTACATACTTTTTGAAATATACTTAAAACAAAACTAAAACAAAAAACTGTAAAATCTGTCATAATATAAAGTATCACCTAATTAGGTACTTAGCCATTGTACATTAAATAAACTGTACTTATCATGTAATTAAGTTATGGAACAGCCTGTAATTAGAGTTTGTAATGATGTAGATGTAACAGACAGCTATTGTTACACATATGTTACAGACTGAGTCTGTTACACAGATACTTACACTTAAGTACAATCTTGATACACTTTATAAGTAGCGTATGTCTGTGTAATATTCTATAATTTTAATGTAATTAGAAAGGTATTACATGTATTTAAGCTGTGTACTAGTGAGTTAAATCAAACTAAGGTGCAGCTAGATAAGGTGTACAGTATAGATACACATTAAGCACACTTAAGTACAATCTTGATACACTTTATTTATTTATTATAAGTAGCTTATGTCTGTGTACTTGAATTTATAATTATGTTGTATAAAGTCTCCAACACAGATGTGACACATATCTTTTGGCTACATAAGTATCTGTGTAACAGACTCGGTCTGTAACAAATGTGTAACAGTAGCAGCCCCATTTTATATATATAAAATTACAAACTATGGTGAGTACATTTTGTTTTATGTAAGCACAACGGTTACTACTAATTGCAATACTGACACGATAAGTGCTTTGTACTTAGTATTCAAGGCCACATAATATAAAGGGAGACCAAAAAACAAATATCAGTTAATCATAATTGTGACTTCTGAGTGACGTGTGTCTCTTTGTGGAGGTTGTGACCCAGCACTGCATCGTCTGAGAGGTAGATTCTAGCTGCTCTTTGGTATCGCTCCAGCCTGACTCACAGAGAGGTGTTGCACTACGTTAACATCCCCTTCCCGTGGGTTGAATGTGGAGGCCACGTGAACACTCCCCCACAGCGCCAAACAGTCCGCTCTGCATCATTTCATACACAGCGGCCAATTTAGGAAGCAGCAAATAGGCTGAGGAAGAGATGTGGAGGTTATTTGTAGTGTTTATGCATGGAGTGCTTTAAAGGACCTATTTTTGACAAACGTGACTTGTGTCAAGGTTAATGTACATAATGAAATAGTTCATTAATTGCTCACCTTCTGAACAACAAGCTGTCTTGGGAAAAGAATGCAGAGTTCTTGACCGAGCAGTCAAATTTCTAATATTATGGCAGAAAGAGTTTATTCCACATTGATGTGGTTATTCACTACTTTATCAGTTTCTCCAGAATGGTAAATATTGTAAAAAAAATTATCCTAAATGCCACTTGCAACAAAACATTTTCATAGTAATTTGTCCATTTCTTTGTGAAAGGGGAAATTGTTCCCAAGTAAAATTTGCTCAGTACACTGTTAATAATTGTGAGCATCCTAGGCTTACCTTGATTTCTGCAAGCAGAACAGAATTTTTGTCCAAAAACAATGTTCTTCTCCTTCAACTGGGTGAGGGGTTGGAGACTTGCACACTTATCAGCCATGATTCCCTTATATTTTGGATAGAAAATTGAAATAGAACGAATTTTCTTTGTTTCTAGTTTTTTTCTTTGACCCACAAAAATGTTAATCTGTGATGATCTTGGCAAAATAAACGTTTTTCCTGCGGCTTAAAGGAACATTACCACCATGTAACAAATTCAAGTTATGCATCCACACTGCAGCCTCAAACACTTTCAAACCAACGTCACAGTCTCTCACATTTTTAGGCCGGTAATCAGAAGTATAAAGATTAGAAGAGAGCATTCTGAGTCGCGGTCTGTGAATGGAAAAACAGCATCAGTTGGAAATGTCAATTACAAGAGCACCAGGAAGCCCCAGGTAGGTCCAGATAAAACCTGCCAAACAGATTAAACATTTGAACATGAAGAGTCTCTATAAGAGTATTATGGATTGTTCCAGAAAACACAGTGTGTGTTTAATGACACTGCTTTAATGGGAGCGTGCCACCGGCTCCATAAGCGTTCCATTTCCTTGATGTCTTAAGATTAATTGTGTCTTAATGTGGCTGTTTATAGGACTTACTAGAATGGCGTCTGTTATATATTATAGGCTTGTTCACAGATTATATATTTTTAATTTGTAAAACAGCAAGTCTGAGTTGTAAAAATAACGTTGCATCCATTATTCTTAGTATAAATGACTAGCTGTCATAAAATCAACCATTAAAGCCAACCATTAAAAAAAATAAATTATGTTTGCACAGAGTGCTTTTAAAGTGTACACTTCACTGAACCCATTATTGACATGTTACATAACTGTCAGCGTGATTATTCCTCTCAATCAACATATATCAAACATTTTATTAAAATCAAATAATTATTGACCATATCCCCAAACATATTACTGGTATGTATGTGTGTGTATATTTATATATATATTTATATTCATATTTACACACACACATTAGTTGGTTTTAAAATGTTTCCTGAAACATTTGGAGAGGAAGATGCCGTTTTTTGAGCAACCTTTTGAGCTGTGAGGAGTGTTTAATATCCGATGACGTTTGGCCTTTGTGTCTGAGAGACCTCAGCCCTCATTATAGGGATAGTTTATCCCAAAATGTAGATGTATACAACCCAGAGTTGTTCCAAACCAGTAGAAATGTCTTAATAAATGCCTCTCTTAAATAGTTTCAGTTTTTAATTTCATGTGTAATTGAATGGGAACCAAATTGATTGGTTATTACCAAAACTATTCAAATTAAATAAATTATTCTTAAATAAATTGTTCATTTTCTTCTAAAGAATACTTGAGGGTGAGTATAACATGACACAATTTTCATTTTTGGGTGGACTATCTCTTTAAAAGCTAATAATGCATAATGACATTGAAGCATTGGCAGCAATTGACATTTCTTAACTTTTGTGAAAAAGTATAATAAATAGATATCAACTTCAGCATGTTAATAATGTTAATTAGGAAAACAAGATTTAAGGGGGTCATTTTAAAAATGATGATGATGATTATTATTATTAGCATATCGGTCTCTGGAAGTGAATGCCAGCGGCAGACAGACCGAGTCTCTCGAGCGCTCGATTTCTGAAGGCACCTCCTTCTTGCGCCTCAGGTTTGGTTGATAAACCTCAGCTCCTCAAACCACCAGTTACTCCTGCATCTGTGCAGCTTCAGTCACGGAGACGGGATTTGCACCTGTCACACACGGTAAGACGCGTCGGAGCAGAGTTTCACAAATGCGTGTTAATGAAGGGAACTCACTGAAACGTTTAGCGTCTTCGTTTATATTCTGGCATTATGAACTGGATGCAGAGACTCTGAAAGGTGATGCATACTTTTTTAACTCGTAGGCTATATGACACTGGAGACTCCCATAATGATGTTCTGATCGGATCATTTGTTCACCGTTCAGTCCTGCCAGTGATCTTATGCTTAAAATAATCGCTGATGCATATTCTATTCTATTCTATTCTATTCTTCGAGGTTAGTTTGTTCTGTAATTTTCTATATTGACAAATCATGTATTGTTACGTTGTTTTCCTGTTCTTTTGTCGTCATATACTATTCTGTTCTATTTTATTTGATTCTATTTCTTTGTGTTGGCTTATTCTGTTCCTTTTTATATTGACAAATTCTACTATGGAAAGCTATTGTTCTGTTCATGGGTTAACATTCTATTCTATTCTTCTGTGTTGCTTTATTCTGTTATTTTCTAATTTCTGTTATTTTTGTTGACCTATTCTATTTTATCCAATCCTATCCTATCCTGTTCTATTTTATTTTATTCTATTTCTTTGTGTTGGCTTATTCTGTTCTTCTCTATATTGACAAATTCTACAATGTTAAGCTATTGTTCATGTGTTAACATTCTATTCTATTCTTCTGTGTTGGTTTATTCTGTTATTTTCTAATTTCTGTTTTTTTGTTGTTGACATATTCTATTCTATTCTATTCTTCTGTGCTGGTGTATTCTGTTATTGTCTATGCTGGAAAAATCTAGCATATTACACTGCTGTCCTGATCTTTTGTTATTCTCTTCTGTTCTATTCTCCTGATTTTCTCTTCTATTTTTGTTCATGTGTGTTGCAAGATAGATGAAGTTGTTTTTAGGGTTACCGGTACATTTAATCCGAAATAAACAACATTTATTTGTGCATGCTTGCTCATCAGTTCAGATCATATAAACAAAGTATGCTGAATAAATAAATTAAATTTGCTTAATTACTACATCACCTCATTCTCATGCAAGAAAACTCGAATCTCCATACGCCAGGATTAGCTACAGTCACATAGCCATTATTCATGCTTTCACGTTTATTACGATGGAAATATGGAAATATCTTTTCATCTCAAGTTAATGGCTCTTTCAGTAAGAGCCAGCCTCTTAACACAAGTACTCTGCTTTGGATAAAAAAACACCTCAACGAGTGAATACTCAAAGTCATTTCCACCATGTGATTATTATGAGTGCTAGATATTCATAACTGGTTTTCTGTCCTCATTATAATTGGGCTGTATTTCCCTTCAGAGCGGTTTCATAAACTTCATAAATCCCTAACAAGCCAAAGGTATCAAAGACAGACGCAAAACACTGATGGATCAAAAGCTTTGATTCTCATGCACTGTCTTCACACTCACTGGAGAAATTGGCAAGTGCTGCTTTTTAACACTCTACTCTCTACTCTACTCATTATCACCCGCCAAACACATGAAAACTAAAGATACCTGTTACACAAGAGGCATGCAGTGATAAATAGCGCACGAGTACCACAGGTGCACAATCAGGTGCAAAAAAGAACAATTGTAAGCTATATATGTTCTGTGATGTTTTGAATGCAGATCAGATCAACTTTGGAAATGTTTGATAGTGAACGTTTTTTTTCATTTGCTTATTTCTACAGATATTAGTAAGACACAAACAAAATGTTTCAGTAAAATAGATGCCATGATATACACTGCTCAAAAAAAAAATAAAGGGAAGACTAAAAAAACACATCCTAGATCTAAATGAATCAAATATTCTTATAAAATACTGTTTTCTTTATATGAATGTGCTGACAACAAAATCAAACAAACATGATCAATGGAAATAAAATTTGTTAACCCATAGAGGTCAGGATTTGGAGTCACCCTCAAAACTGAAGTGGAAAAACACACTATAGGCTGATCCAACTTTAATGTGATGTCCTTAAAACAAGTCAAAAAGAGGCTCAGTACTGTGCTCAATTGGATTCAGGTCTGGGGAACGGCCGGGCCAGTCCATAGCACCACTACGCTGACAGATACAGCAAACCTTCTTGCCACAGCTCGCATTGATATGCCATCTTGGATGAGCTGCACTATCTGAGCCACTTGTGTGGGTTGTAGACTCCGTCTCATGCTACCACTAGAGTGAAAGCATTCAAAAGTGACCAAAACATCAGCCAGAAACCATAGGAACTGAGAAGTGGTCTGTGGTAGCAAACTGCAGGACCACTCCTTTATTGGGGATTTCTTGCTAATTGCCTGTAATTTCCACCTGTTGTCTATTCCATTTACACAACAGCATGTGAAATTCATCGTCAATCAGTGTTGCTTCCTAATTGGGCAGTTTGATTTCACAGAAGTGTGATTGACTTGGAGTTACATTGTGTTGTTTAAGTGTTCCCTTTATTTTTTTGAGCAGTGTATTTTCTCATTCTATGTGATCTTATAGTCTCAGAGCCTCTTAAAAATAACCATTAGTTTTAGTCCTTGATCGTACTTTGCACTATTCTTTTTGCATTATTCCAGATTTTCTTTCTGATGCCTTCTGACTCTATAGCTCGTTTGAAAAGCTGTATTTGAGTGGTTTAACTCAAATCTTTGCTCCCTGATTCTAAAGGTTTTTTTTTTTGCTAAACAGTTCATCCAACTTGATGTAATACAGTTCAAATTGACTTGGTTGAACCTAATTGCTTGAAGATAGACAAGATGGTTTTGTGGAGAGGTAATATTAGCTGTCACATATATGGTACCAGTACAAGGTTTAGTCTTCATGCTACTTCGTGTAATGATGGTGTAGAAGTGAGATGTGTGCAGGTGCAGCATGAGCCACCTTTCATCTTTGACACATTCAGTTGATGGCTGCCTCTCTGATCTAAAACTAGTTTGTTTCTCTCGCTATAGCGGTGAAGTAAGATCTGAGAAGAGGGAGTGCAGCATGAACTTTTCAGATGGAGTTCCTTTGGGAGATGAAGAAGAAGAAGGAAAAACTGAAGTGAGATTTTGAGATGTGTCACTGTTTTAACTTTTATTTGCTTCTAAATTGATTCAGTGCTTTTTGTTGCAAACAACATTACCAGAATTACAAGTGAACTAATTGAAGGTGAATTAGAAAAGTGACATAAATTTCAGAATCTCTCAGTATTTGCCACGTCTCATTTTAACAATATTAATTGGGTTTTTAATTTAAAATGGGGTCCCTCATATATTAGTCCATTGCAAAAGATCAGGAACCCCTAGCAGCTTTAATGAAAACAAGAATCTGACTCTCTAAAAAGTTGACCATTTAAACAGAATTGCTTAGAAATAATATGTCTAGGCATTTAATGGCCCAGTTTTAATGCTAATGCACTAGAGATGAATCTTTAATGGTGTATTTACTACATTTTGTATTTATATTTTATTGATTTGCTATTCATTTCACTTAAGGTTAATGCATTAGTTTTATTTTACTTTTATATCATAATTTGAACTTTTCTTTGTTTTAAATGGGTCTTAAACCTTGGCTCTAAAGGACAAAATCCCCAGATGTTCGAAGCGATGTCAGATTTTTAACCCCCACTGTTTAGTAAAGCTCATGCTGTTTTTCTTCTCAATAAATGCTCAGCAGGCACAGAGACATGTTTAAAATGTGCAGCATTTGAATGCAAATCAAGATTTTTCCCTTTAAATTATGAAACCGCTAATGAATGTCTGTCCACACTTCACACCATGCACTGTTCATTAACTTTAATAAAACATGCATGTTTATGGAATGTCTTGGTTTGACCGTAGCACTGTTGGATGTCACATCTGACAGCTATCAAAGCAACTGCTCATCCTGAAACTCTCCCCTGCTATCACAGGGTGTGTTCCCCCCGTGGCGAGCTCTGTTATAAATATAGGCGCTCTTTGTGTTATGCATACTAATGCACCGGTTTCTGAAGCTCAAGTGTCACAGAGCGATGGCAAAACCTGCATGTTGTGGCATGTTTACAGATGCTGAAATAATAGGCTGTGTCACTTTTCTCTCCAAACACACACCAGGTACTATACTAATACAGAAAAAAGTAATTGCTTGTTGTAACTTACAAGTACGTTGAGTTCAGCATTAATTCTTTTTGCTTTCATAGCCATGAACTCACAAAGAACCTCTTATAAATTCATACCTGCTCTTCTGGCAAAGCAGAAGCCTATGGTCAACAGGGACTTGCAGTTTCAGCTGGTCTCAGCTACTGCGCCAGCAAAGTCCAAACGAGCTCAGAGCCCTGCTGGAAAATTCATCTTAAGAAAGTTTTTTGGCTCTGTAATACCTGGAGAGATCCGTTGGCATTCCCATTCATTTCAACATTTGTGCTGCTTAAAAGTTTTGTAGAAGCTGTAATGGACTTGCACTGAGCTTCATTATGCACTTCTGTTTTTAAACAGAACAGCTCACTAATTTCCAGTTATGTATAATTTCCAACCTAGGCTCATTGGAAATATGTGCCTCTTCATACATTTCTGCAAAACTAAAAAAATTACCTATACATATACAGTACAACTGCGGTTTCCAGTTGAAATGAACACTACAGGCAGTAAAACATCCACAACTTTTATTCCTTTTCAAACAAAAGTATGATTTACAGGTACATTTGTGATTAATAAAAGGCTCGTTTTCTCACAATTAGTTGCAGAATGTTATGTTATGACTTCAAAACAGTTTTCGAGGTCAGTAGGTTTACTCGGTAGCTCACGTGATATGGCATTGCACATAGGTGGTGAAAAGTTTTGAATCCCATGTAAAATGGTTCGACAAAACAGCTTAAATCAGAAGTTAAAATAGCATGGCTGCATCAGCGAAAACAGTTTTACATTACTGTTGTTAACGCTATCGAGTAGGTTTAGGTCTCAGAATGAAGGATATATATATGATTAGCTGATGCATCAATGTGTCCTATGCTGTGACATAAAAATGTAAAAAAAAAACAAATACTAACATTGAGGATAAACCTATAGCTCTGGCTATTTGGAATTCTAAAAATGAAGATACATTTTTCAAATGTTATTTGTATGCTTATATGTACAATACAGGACAAAGTCCAATTATTTATTTGTCTAGTACCCATATACAGTATGTGTGTCTACTAGCATCTACTGACAGGCACTAAACCAAAAGAGCAAATAACCAGCTAGGTCTAGAAGCCAGCATTTTAGCCTTGCATTACTTCCATGTTACAGGTGCTTGATTTAAGACATCAGCACGTCTGTCCCACCATGTTGTCTGTTTGAGAATGGAGGAGTCATGGAGACTGAATTGAGAGTTCTGTGGGGAAGATGTCGTTGAGATTGCAACCTTTGTGTTCAACCAGCGGTGCTTTGTGCACTCTTTGTCTCAGATATTGAACAGAGCATCTCTGCTTCATTGCTACACACTCTCACCCAGGAGGAGATTCATTGGCAGAGCCTTGCCTCCTAATTGAAAACAATCAGTGTCCTTTAGAGAGGGCCGGTTAGAGATGTGGGATTGAGGAGGCAATAATGAGCTTTATTATCACTTATGTGAGGCACATCTGGGCTGAGACTCTGTGATTGATTAACTGTCACTTGTAAGTTAACTGCAATAACCCTCTGGGATCTACTGTATATTAATTACACTGGAGCTAGTTATTTCTATTTAGATGAATCTCTCCACAAAGGGGCTGATGGTGTTTTTCTTAAAGGGAATGATGATAATTGAACCATTTATTCACCCTCATGTTGTTTCCCATCTATTTTACGAAACCTGGTTTCATAAATATGCACTCTGTGCAACATCTTTTTTATGTGCCTTACTGCACGTTTCGCCTCAGTTTCAAAGAGAAATGTCCTCTGAGTGGAGCTAAAACACAGGTTCAATACATGAACCCTGGCACATTTTCAGGTGGTTCAAAATTAAACATTCTGGGGACTGTTGCAAAAAGTTAATGCCCTACATCAAATCCAACCCTTAACCTACCCGATAGTTTGAGGAAATGCAAAACTGATATAAAAAGGCATTTGTTGAGTTCAACTTCCTTTTGTGCAGATTTGAACTGTTTTGTTGAACCATAGATAAACAGGATTCAAACCAGAGATCCTCTCCTCTCATGTACATCTCTGTACTACATGCATGTACGACCGAACAAACCTACCGTCTATAAAAAACCCATAGATATGAAGCTGGATATGTGTGATGCTAAGGTTCAAAAGCATCAGTTTTCAAATATCCCAGCATATTAATATTATTTTGAAGTCGTAACATGGTATTCTTCAAGTATTAAAAATTCAAGTGTAAAATTATGCTTTATTAATTGAAACTCTGTAAATTTGTGTGAAAAGGAATAAGATTTTTACTGCCTCGATTTTTTTCATTTCTTGTGGAAACAGCAGTAATATGTACTTGATGGTACATATTTTGTGTCTCACTAAAAAGTGCACCCAGGTACATTTATGCCATGAGACCAGGTAGATTTTACGTTATTTTCCTGTGGAACCCAAAGGCGAATTTCTAAAAAACGTCATGCATATAACAACTGTTGATCCTTGAACAACATTCCAATGAACCAATAAGAATTGTAAGACAATTTTTCAGGAAATATCTGTTTTAGGCTTAAAATCTGGGTTAGGTGCCTCTACACCCTTGTTAATCAGCTATCATTTCTCACTGATTTTATGCATCAATTTAGGGTAGGGGTAGGTTTAGGGGTAGGGATTGGGCTAAGTCTATATATTTGGACAGTAATGTTGATCCAGGATCATGTCCTACTTGTCAAAATCATGCCGACCATAATGCACTTTAATTGTAAATAACATGTAATCAAGTATCCAGCAATATTGCATACAGCCTGCACTTAAGCAAAGTCCCTTTTAAGAAAAAGTCTATTCACTCGGCTGGCATTTTTGCAACGCCTCTGGGCAGCTCAAACAATACCACGTCCTATCTAAATGAATGAATGGGGAAATCCCTGAAATGGGTTGCTAAACTTGAGACATGTTTCAAATCGGCTACAAAATCTGAAATGAACTGCCCCATAAATGTTGTTTCTATTGCTGAAATAGTGCTTAAAAGGCTTATTTTTCAAGCTAGACCAGCCATTGTGCAATCGTATCAGGTCTCAGGTTTCTATGGGAAAACTATGGGAACTGGACACAATGACTTCAGCAATCAACGATTGGCTATTGCCATCCCGCCATATTGCGAGTTGCACTTTCTCCAATTCAAAAGTATAGGAGTCTTTTTATTTCTAGTCTTTGACTTAAGTCTTGTCTCTTTAAAATATTGTTTCCATTAAAAGTGCTCTTTTTAAATGTACAGTTTTCTAAAGTATACTTTTTAGTTACAAGGGAACCAAAGATTAAACACAAAGAAAGGGAAATGTTTAATTTTTAGGTTCTATGACATCTAAATGTCAAAAACTGAGTGCAACGGTGAGCAGTGGTTCCAAATCTGTGGAATTGGGCTACTTTAACACTCTTTCCTCTGTTTCCGCGGCTTGAAGCAACACAACCCCTGGAACACAATTTTGACCTGGTGATCTCCCATTAAAAGCAATTGGGCAGCTGTTGGTCTAGTTTTGAATTGCAATTGGGCAGGGTTTGCTGTGGAAACCTGGCAACCCTGTTGGTGAGGGCTATACTAAACAGAGAGAGAAGCATCTTCCTCAACACAAGATTTACTCATTGTGAATTAAATTAAATGCATTTAAATAAAAATAAAAAAATTCAAACAAATTTATGATTTATTCATTAATTGCAATCACAGTCATTATTGTCATGGTAATAATGTAATCTCTCTGGCTTTATACAGTAATTGAATCTGGCGCCTGCTGTTAAATGTCATATGGCTTTTTGAATGCAGAATTACACTCTATATTCCTTATTCCTCTCCTGTCAAATCGAAGTCTTGGGAGGCTTTCTCCAGTAAAGTGTCTGATTTGTGATTTCAGGTTTTAAAGGCTGTTAATGAGTGTGACCTTTTTTCCAGCAGCTCACGCAGTGTAGAGTGGATTTGGAGAAGGATTGGGAGACATTATTGAGAGCCATTATTTTCCCAAATCCATTTGCCTCTGAGATTACACACTTTACTCGTAGGTCACTAATTGCTTTGACTATTCATATTGCTTAAAGGGTCAGTTCACCCCAAAATGGAAACTTTGTCATTAATTACTCACCCTCATGTCGTTCCAAACCCATAAGACCTTTGTTTATCTTCAGAAAACAAATTGAGATATTTTTAAACAGCAACACTCTCCAAAATGTTATATTTACTAAGTTGCTGTCTATGGAGGGTCAGATGGGTCTCTGATTTCATCAGAAATATCTCACTTTGTGTTCTGAAGATGAACAAAGGTCTTTTGGGTTTGGAACGATGTGAGGGTGAATAATTAATGACAATGCTTTCATTTTGGGGTGCGCTAACCCTTTAAGGAATTATTAACGGTATATTTATGATGGCTCATTATTTTCTTAACCAAAAATGAGATGGGCGGAGGCTAAAGTGAGAGAATTTATTCTTATATATGTCTGAATGTATTTTAGCTGTAAGTCTCACGCAGGTTTTAGGAAATGAGACTGGTTTAAAGCAGCAGGATTCTGCTCGTAATTAGATTCTCACCCATTGTTAAACCTTACTGGCTTATTCATCACCTGCCAGCGTGCTTACGTGCAGGCTCAGTATCTATTACTGCAAAGCCAGAGTGCTTTAAGAAATCAAGAAGCAGCAGTGGATGGAGAAAATCTATGAGACAGATGGAGAGAAGGAGGGCGAGTAAGTGCTGCTTTAATTTTCAGGTTCTGTGCTCAAATTGTTTTACAGACAGCTGTGGGTTCCCTAGTGTTGGAAACATATACAGTATATGTGCTTGTGCCTTTGGTGCAACAAGTTGCTCACAATGATTCTGTGTGTAACCAGAAGCTAGATACCAGCATCTTTAGTCACTTAGCCTGCAGCTCTATAACAGTTTCATAACAACATTGTATAACAACACGTAAGTCTGTTCCAGTTCTGTGTCAGATACTGGGTTAAGATATTTTGTACAATACCAGTTATTATTATCATTCAGTTGGTTATTTCTATGTTCTATGTTATTCACCTTCTTTGGGAAGCAAAGATTCATGTTAATATTTTAAATAAAACCATAAATATAATTTGAGAAAAGTAAATATAGATACAAATAAGAATATATTTGAATATATTAAGGAAAATGTTATATGTCCATAGAAAGTACATTAAATCTAAGTGTACTTTTAAGGTTTTTGGGCACATAGGCAAAACCAAGGATAGTGGCAATTAAAACAAATAAATACAATTACAACAAATTAGTATTTGTGGTAAAAGTAATGAATCTGTTAATGTGTCATAAATTATTTTTTGTTGAAAATATACCTGATAAGATTGTTACACTGAATGACATCAATAAAAAGTGTGCTATTTATTTTTGGCTCAGTAAAACTAACACAAAATTGCAATTAGATTAAACAATTTAAAGCAGTATTACACTTATTTTTTGGTTAAACCTTTTTTCGTCTTTCACCCATATTATAATTTTTATTATTTTATTTTGTTTTTTTTTAAGTGGATAGATGGACAGATTTGGATAGATTTAGGCTACTAAGATATTAATGATACATTTTCTAGTAATGTCTTTTAGATTGACTAAATTTATGGATGCTAAGCTCATTTTACCGCTGTTGCCTTGATAGCAGGGTGGGAAAATGAAAATGAAAAACACATCATGCCATCTGGATTCATGCCACAACATGTTTGCAGTTAACACTGTCACACATCCACTATAACATTTCCCCTAAGAACTTTGGCTTTTTTCTTGTCGTAAATACTTCCAAACACACGTAACATCAACCAAACATAAAGCGACAGCAGCAGCTAAGTGGGCAGGTTACCTCATTTGTGAAGTCGAGCATCACTAGCACAAACATATTCGTTCGAGCATAATCATGTTGTTATTTGAACTTCATTCCTCTCTGTTATAGATACGCACTGTCTGCTATTATTAAAGTGTTGATGCTTTTCGTATAAATATACACTGCTGAAAAAGAGCAGAACAAAAGAAATATCAAAGAAAATATCAAAGTCACTGTCCTGTTTTTTTAATAAGGGTACTTTTGTGAACAAAGAGATTGCTTTATTTTAATGTGGATCGCTTGAAAAGGTCCGCATATTGTTCTGGTTTCTAATAAAATGTTTCATGTTTTATGCAACTTTTTAAGGAGTCCTTGTTACACAGTAGATATATATATCTATATATATCTACTATTATACTATTATATTATACTATTATACTTATACTATTATAATAACAATAAATTATGCATAAAGTAAGTACATATAGTTAATTTATATTGCCCAGTACTTAAAGGGTTCACCCGAAAAATAACAATTCTGTCATTAATTACTCACCCTCATGTCATTCCAAACCTATAAGACCTTTGTTCATCTTCAGAACACAAGTGAAGATATTTTTAATGATATCAGAGAGCTATCTGTCCTTCCATAGACAGCAACACAACTGAAATGATCCAGGTCCAGAAACATCGTAAATACATCAGTAAAACAGTCTATGTGACATCAGTTGTTTAACTTCAGTTTTGCGACGCTACGAGAATACTTTCTTTTGCACAAAGAAAACAAAAATAACATCATATACTCAACCATTCTTCTCCTGTGATCTTCTGCCATTTTATTGAGCATCACAACGCATGTGTACACTTTCCTCTATGCGTAAACAATCACAGATTACGTTCATGTGCATGCTTTCACCCGGATGTAAACAAGGCTGGTTACTGTACATCAAATATGTTAAAGCGTGTGTATGCATTGCAATACTCCCTAAAATGGTGGAAGATGTAAGTCAGGGGAGAAGAATGGTTGAGCAAATTGTTATTTTTGTTTTCTTTGCACAAAAAAAAAAGTTTACCCACTGATGTTTTTACAACATTTCTGGACCTGGATCATTTCAGTTGTGGTGCTGTCTATGGAGGGACAGATGGCTCTCTGATCTCATCAAAAGAAGACCCTTTAAATGTATGACTAAACTGTAATAAGGGCACCTTAAAATAAAGTGTAACCGGACCTCTCACAATTCTCATTAATTTTCTCAAAATTGTGTGTGAGATATAAACTTGCTGATGCTATAATTTATAAAGTCCAGTTCTGAACACACAAAAAAAATCTTATCTTATATCTAACTTTGATTTCATTTAGTTGCAAGATTTATATCAAACTATTCAGATTTTATAGCTTTGCAATTGAAAAAAAAAGTTAGATGAAAAGCTGCAATTACCTTTTATATTTTTTTTTATTCAGTGGTGGAAATTGGTGACCAACACAAAATGACTGCATGTTTTTACTCGGACTGGACTCATAGACTGTTTGCTGACGAGAGTTTAAGGTTGTGATTTGTTCATGGATTATTAGCTGTAGAGTGAAATTAATGAAATTCCTCTTGTCTTTATGCAGTATTGTCAGCCCCACAGCCTGAACTGTGGAAGGAAATTCTTTGTCTCTAAGTTTGAGAATTTACCGATGGTTCCTGGAGAATGGAAGATTCAAGGATAATACAGCCGAGTTGCTCCTTGTATTTTTCAGTTCATTGCATTGTAAATTATTCTTTTTATTGCATAAGAGAGTAGATTGCTAATTCTGAATGAAATGATCAAAGGTTTCTTCTACACTTGATGTTGATGTGAATTAGTTCATCCCCGTAGGGTAGTGGTGCTAGCTGAGTTTTTTGAGTTAGTTTGTATTTGTTACTGCAGTCAGGAGAGTGGTCTGAGAGCTGAAGGTATTTTGGATTTTGGATTTTTCCCTTTTCCTATCCATTATCACTTTACTTTCATTTGTTAACATCAGTTAATGTATTAGCTAAGATGAACAGACAATAAACAGTATATTTATTACAGTAGGTATTAATCTTTGTTAACTTTAGTTCATAAACATCCATTCATTCATTGTTAGTTCATGTTAGCTCACAGTGCATTAACTAATGTTATTA
The DNA here is from genome assembly GCA_032359435.1 of Enteromius unitaeniatus. NCBI lineage: Eukaryota > Metazoa > Chordata > Actinopteri > Cypriniformes > Cyprinidae > Enteromius > Enteromius unitaeniatus. The sequence continues at coordinate 15,471,088 of JAUMHI010000046.1, read as the reverse complement.
AACATGTGATTTTTACGATGCATTAACAAATGCTGAAATTAGCATTAACTAAGATTAATAAATGCTGTAGAAGTATTTATTATTAGTTCATGTTAACTAATGTTGTGAACTAATGAACCTTACTGTAAAGTGCTACTGTTATTTGTGTGCAAGTGTGTTTTTAACTTGCGACAATCATTATATTTTGTGGAAGCTACATTCAAAATATCTCGAGGGAGCATGTGTCCCAGTTTGAATGGGAATGATGTTTCTGAGTGGGGTGTGTGTGTGTGTGTGTGTGTGGGGTTCCTATTGGTTCTTATTTCTGATCTTGATAGCTATTTTTCATTGTTCTGTCCTCAGGTCTCCCAGATCAACAGTCCTGCGCTATGCCAGAAAACAAGATGAGACAACTTGGGAACTAAAAGAAAATTGGTGTTGGGAAGGAGCAGCCTTACGCTGGACAATTCCACTTCATTTCCTCGCCTCTCTGGAGAATAAGCCAGACTCTCTAATAAAGTGATTTCAAGAGATACTCCAGCGACTGATGGCAATGGAACGGTCTCATCTGAACAGCAGCTCCGGCTCTTGGTTATTAGAGGATCCCGCCTGTCCAACTTCCCTCAGCAGCACCACTTTCCTCATCGTAGCATACAGCACTATGCTAGCAGTGGGCCTGGTGGGCAACACTTGCCTGGTTTTAGTCATCACACGACAAAAGGAGATGCGCAACGTGACCAACATCTTCATCGTCAACCTCTCGTGCTCCGATATCCTGGTTTGCTTGGTGTGTTTACCGGTCACCATTATCTACACGCTTATGGATCGGTGGATTCTGGGCGAGGCTTTGTGTAAGGTGACACCGTTCGTGCAGTGTATGTCTGTGACGGTTTCGATATTCTCCATGGTACTTATTGCCTTGGAAAGGCACCAGCTCATCATCCATCCCACCGGTTGGAAACCGGTCGTCAGACACTCCTACTTGGCTGTTGCTGTTATCTGGATAATAGCCTGCTTCATCTCCCTTCCATTCCTGTCGTTCAACATCCTCACAAACTCACCCTTCCACAACCTCAGCCTTCCCTTCAACCCCTTCAGTGATCACTTCATCTGCATCGAACAATGGCCGTCGGAGGGCAATCGGCTCACTTATACCACGACACTGCTGCTATGCCAATATTGCTTACCGTTGGCGCTCATTCTCGTCTGCTATTTCCGCATATTTTTGCGTCTGAGTCGGCGTAAAGACATCGTGGAAAGGGCTCGAGGTGGGCGCCAGAAGAAGACTAAAGGCTCGAAGCGGGTCAATGCCATGCTAGCCTCGATCGTAGCAGCGTTCGCCCTCTGCTGGCTGCCACTGAACGTTTTCAACACCATTTTTGACTGGAACCACGAAGCCATTCCCGTCTGCCAGCATGATGCCATTTTCTCAGCCTGCCACCTCACCGCTATGGCGTCAACCTGTGTGAACCCCGTGATCTATGGGTTCCTAAACAATAACTTCCAGAAGGAGCTGAAATCATTGCTTTCCAGGTGCCGCTGCTGGGGGCCGCCCGAGAGTTACGAGAGCTTTCCATTGTCCACTGTCAGTACTGGCATCACTAAGGGGTCTATCCTGAGCAATGGCTCTGCTAGCACCTATCAACCACAGAAGAAACACAGTTTGGAACAGAAAGAGACCGTTTAAATGGGTCAGATGTATTATAAGGCAATGCACCTACTTGCATACCTGCCTACAAGCATTCAGACGTGGATTGAGAGCACCACTAGTCAATCTGTGCAAGATGCGTGACTGAATCTGAGGTTTGGACAGAGAAAATGTATGAGTTCTCATTGCTAAAAGATGTTTTTTTTTTAAACACAGAAATGGACTGAAACTTATTAAGATGAGGCTTATTGTAGCTGGGCTCTGCAGAGGAGAACCATGTAATAGCATTGCTGTTTTAACCACTGCTAAAATGACTATGGCCAATTAAACATGCTAGTTTTGTGGCCATTATATGGTAAGTTTTCAATGGCACCGAAAGCCATTTTTGCCAATTAGAGCATGGTTTTCTCTAAGAGACATTATAATGAAATACTGAGTGGAGGAGACCTTTTCTTATCGTAGTCTTTAAGTCATGCCTATGGAGGAATATGTGACTTGGTAACATAAAAAATAAACTACTTGGGAGCATTCTGTTATCATCACTCATGTTGTTCCAAACCGGCGACTTTCTTTCTGCTGTGGAACACTAAAGCATCATAAATTATCATAAACTAGTGGAAGACTTGTGTGCTTTATTCCAAGTCTTCTGAAATAGCCTACACATGGAATTTATGTAATTTTTAACCAAAAATCTTCCTGCAGTTAGCTTACTTGGTATGATTCGGTGAATCGATCCATTCCAACTGATTAAATCTCTAATGGACAAAGTATGGCTTCAAAAAACAAAAATAAATCACGACTCATATGGACTACTTATTCTTTTTGAAGTTTGAGTCTGATGTAAATGCACAGAAAAGACCAACCTTTTGTGTTTCACCAAGAAAAGAAGGTTATACCAGTTTGGAACGACGTGAAGGTGATTATATTATTGTTAACTATTTCTTTAAAGGAAGTTACAGACCTAGCAATATGTGTATAACGTGTACATTTAAAAACATATGTAATGATTATATGTACTAGTTATTATACAGCATTATAAGCACATTCTATAATTTATTACGAGTAGAATTTCAGCTTTTTCAAACTGATTTGTACAATTATTTACACATTTAGTTGCTCTGTGGGAGAAGTGTAATTTGTTTGACTGATCTTAATATTAGTCGATATAAACGCAGATGGGTTTTATTTGCCAAAGCTATCCAAGTAAATTATATATTCAGTTCTTAATTTGCACTTTCACTGGACTGTGGATCTAAACTAACCTATGTGCATGTTGTAAGTAGCATTTGTAAAATAAAAATAAAAAATACATATATGTCTAGTGGCCAAAACACACTTATTAGAATAATATCAATTTGAAACAATTGTTTATTAATTGTATGACATTTCTGATTTAGTATTGCCATCACTGATTTAGTATTAGGTTAATCAAGATTATGTTGCCACTTGGTTTAGTATACCCTAGTGTAAAAGAAGTGTTCCTAAAATACTCAAAGTATGTTACAATATTACTTGCAGATAATATATTACTGATGAAATAAAAAGCCACTGAAGTGTACTTAAATGAGTTCACTTCCATGACTATATTTCTTAATGCACTTAAGTGCACTTGTAAAAACTAAACGTTTTAGTTTAACATAAATGCTTGTCAGTTTATTTAGCAGTACATTTGAACCATAATCAAATCAAGAGAAGTATAAAATTACATATAAAGATATGCTGTTTATAAGTGTTTTTTGTAAATAATTGCATTTAATATAATAAAATGTAAACGTTTATTTTTTCATACGTTAATTTTTTATTTAATTGCAATGACCTTGCAATTAATTTCACTACTCATTCACTTCATTGTTTTAAAATATTATTCCTGCGCTCGTATGCTAAAGTGTACCTCTTTTTAACAAGGGTAAACTTCAACATTGATCATAATACACATAAATATCTTGCCATCCTTACGGTTTTTACTTTTTTGTTGTTGTTGTTGTGGCATGTTTGTTAAAACAATGTACAGGGTTATGTGTCACTGTACAGCCAACCATAACATGCTGTATACCCTGTCCCAGCTGACAACCTCATTTTTGCATTTCTTCTCATAATCTATATTTTGGTGACATAATGCCACATAAGCTCCAAACAAGTAGTTGGCTGTGAAGATTGCTAAAGGACACAGAAGACACAACAAATACATGACAAACAGAACACCCTATAGCACAAACTCATGCAAATAAAAGCTATGAGATCACAGGCATCATTTAAAACAGGGCCTTGGTTCTTACTGATAATATATGGCTTGATATGAATCAAGTGAAAGTCATTTAGTGTTTTACTAAAAGGAAAATAATGCTGCAGTTCTCACAAAATACAAATGCTAATGATTATAAGTGAGCATGTTCTTAAAATATATAACCATATGAATAAGTATCGGCATATGTGACATACAATATTTATCATGTCACTATTCATATCAATATCACATAAGGGGGCTCTTTTCCCCCTAATTACACGATTAATCAAAACATACAAACTCAAATTAGGTTCATCCATCATAATACATTTTGGGTCCTTATATATATATATATAATTTT
>JAUMHI010000046.1:15426308-15463673 GCA_032359435.1 Enteromius unitaeniatus | reverse complement strand
CCCAGACCATCACTGACTGTGGGTACTTGACACTGGACTTCAGGCATTTTGGCATTTCTCTCTCCCCAGTCTTCCTCCAGACTCTGGCACCTCGATTTCCGAATGACATGCAAAATGTGCTTTCATCCGAAAAAAGTACTTTGGACCACTGAGCAACAGTCCAGTGACGCTTCTGCCCGCTGAAGTCACACGTTCTCAGTCACCAGAGTTTTGATTACCGCCACCATATGCAATCAGGTGAGTGTGTATTTAAGCCCTCACTCTTCATTCTCTCATCAGCTGAGATCAAGGTAACATCTTCTATCTTACCATTGCCTTTGCCTACTGCAATTACCACTCATTGTTGCTACTGCCTTTAGTATATAAATATATAGATTTTTTATTTGATTATATCAATATAATAGTATAATATATTATTTATTATTATAATTAATTATAATATATGATATATTAATATAAGAATAATAATATAATATATTGTTTGTTAATAATATAATATATTATTATATTATAATAATAATACAATATATTGTTTGATTATTTTATAATAAAACATTTAACAGGTTTTTAACATAGCATTTTCACATTTTTTTAAAAAACTGAAAATGTTACCGTAAAAACCTGTTAAATGTTTGATTATAAATTCCTGTAAAATGTACAGGGGGAAAAAAACCTAATTTGACATTCCCAGAATTCCTTGCATTGCATTTGGAATTTAGTTTGAATTTGATGTTTTTTTTTTAAATAACCATGTTTCTTAGTTCTGTCTTATCAGTTATGTTTATTGGGGTTGTATGTTGCATGTAATGTTAAATTAATGTTTATTGCATATTTGAGTTTAATGAGTCTCATCATGATGGTGTTTAGTATTTGTGTGAATGACACTGAGTTCTTTCTATATACGTTCATATTTAAAAGCTGCTTGTGATGGGCTTTGGTTCATCATGTGACTTTCTCATCAACACCTGCATTTCAGTGTATTTTAAAGGTACAAAACATATTTCAGTACTTTAATAGGTGGTTAATTATCCACAATTTAAGATACAGTATTAAAAAAGTTGTAATCATGTAATCATTCATAAACTTAATTGGATGCGTGTTGCACAACACTTGCATACAGTCGCAGTTCTATCTATTGTTTTATTTCCGCTGTCATCATAGGTAATAGAGCGCGGATCGGGCCGCATTTTTCTGTCCGAACCTAGCCTGCGTCCGACAGAGCTATAACCAAATTTTTTTTTTCATTCTAATGACACATGCACTTTTTTTGTGTGGAAAGCCTGCTTTTACTAAGCAACTGTAGGAAGGCGTTCGGAAATGTCAACAGATGTGAGCATCAGTGCACACGGGGCAAAAAGCGCCATTATAACACAGACGCACATTCACGCTGATGTGACTGAGCCCGAGCATCCTTTCTAAATATCTGTCCGAACTGTATCCATCCTCTAATAGGTAACATAGGTAACATAGGTAACTAATAGGTAACACCAAAACCCCATACATGAGAGAATGGGGAAAAAAACCTTGGGAGAATCAGGCTTAGCTGGGTCCAGTTCTCCTCTGGCCGGACTCCCAGCACCTAATTACCAGTTAAATTTTAAACGCGCATTTGCATTTGCAGTGAAGGCCCAACAAGAAAAAACAGTAAACCTTGACCCTTGACCCTTGACCGACCTGCAAAAGCTGGCCAGACACAAGAGAGGCCGTCGGCGTTGGCATTGGCGGTCCCTGTCTGATGCCGCACATGAAAGTGGAAGTCCTGGAGCGTGAGGAACCTGTGTCACTCTGGGGCTTGTGTCTTTAGCCCGGGACATCCATTATTGCGAGGCATGATCGGTGAACTTGTGGCAGGAAGGGGCAGCTGAAATCTGGAGCACGGTGGACGAGCTCGGAGGAGAGAGCCTTCTTCAGCTGCTGGAAAGCTTCTAAGGACCTTTTCTGGCTGCCCCTTCCTGGTCAGGTCTGTCAGAGGGGCGGCTAAGGAGGAGAATTTTGGGATAAAGCAGCAATAGTACCCCATCAACCCCAAAAAGGCCCGTACCTGGGTTTTGGTAGTTGGAGTGACGGCTGCTCGTACTGCTTCCACTTCTTGTCCTGGGGTTGGATGAGGCCTCGGCTGACCTGGTAACCCAGGAACTGGGCCTCGAACAGAGCGAGATGACATTTCCGAGGTTTGGCGGTAAGCCCAGCCCGTCGGAGCTCAGACAGCACCCTTCCGCAGACAATCCAGGTGATCCTCCCATGCCTCGGAGTGGATTAAAACGTCGTCCAGGTAAGCCGCCACATAGGCTTGATGGGGCCGGAGGATAATATCCATCATTCGCTGGAAAATGGCGGGGGCCCCGTGCAGGCCAAAGGGAAGGGTCCGGTAGTGCCAGTGGCCACTGTGGGTGGAAACAGCTGTTATTAATTTTGCAGACTGTGTGAGTGGTACTTGCCAGTAACCCTTCGTTAAATCCAGCGTTGAGATGTACCAGGCCCTTCCCAATCTGTCCAGGAGCTCGTCCACCTGAGGCATGGGGTAGCTGTCGAATTCGGATACCTCATTCAGTCATTGCTGAAGCGGAGGGTGCCATCAGGTTTCGGGACCATAACGATCGGGCTGGACCATGGGCTGCGGGATGGCTCAATTAAGGATGGCCCTAACTTCAGCATGTGTTGAATTTCCTCCTCTATCGTCCGCTGCCGGACGATGACTCCTGGCGGTGTCCTGATGTCGTGCTTGATGACGTGGGTTCGCCCGGGGACAGATGAGAACACATCAGAGTACTGAACGATCAGGTGCTGGAGTTCGGTCTTCTGGCCGGCCGACAGGAGGGGGTTGACATCAACAGCCACGGGTTCGGAGACAGCGAGAGCCGCTACTTGGTCCCGGTTCCCGACCCACTTCTTGAGGAGATTAATATGATATAGCTGAGTTGGATTATGACAACCCGGCTGCTGAACTCGGTAAGTCACTGGACCAGTTTTTCTAGCACTGTATAGGGACCTTGCCAGATGGCTAGGAACTTACAGACGGCGGTCGGGACCAGGCCCATAACCCTGTCTCCAGGCTGGAATTCCCATGGCTGGGCCAGCCGATTGTAGCGTCGCTGTTGGGACGGCTGGGCTCTCGTCATTTGTTCCTGGACTAACGGCATGACTCAGTCGATCTTCTCACGCATCTGGCGGAAGTGCTCTATCATGGTGTGGTGGACTGCAGGCTGCTGTTCCCAGGCTTTTCTTGCTACATCCAAAAGACAGCGAGGTTGTCGGCCAAAGAGCAGTTTGAATGGGGTGAAGCCAGTTGAGGCCTAAGGCACCTCCTGGATGATGGGCAGTGAAATCAGCGGGCTGGGGGGAGGAGTTTGTGGCGACGTGATTTGGCACGTAGGGCACGCTTGACAGAATCTCTTGATCTCAGCTTCGATTCCCGGCCAGTGGAAGCGATCCCAGACTCGCTGGGCAGTGTTGGCGGCCCCCAAATGACTGGCCATGGGGTGGCTGTGCACCAGCTCTAGGACTGTTTCGGTGTTTGTCCTGGGGACCACTAGTAGTTTTTTCTCCTCCCCCCTTCACTGAGCGACACAGTAGAGAAGGCCGTTTTGGACCACAAACAGCGGGAGAGGATGTGGTGGCAGATGTACGTCTCCCCCCTCGATGACTCTCACTTGCGACCAACAGTGCTTGAGGCGCTCATCATTGTGTTGCTCCTTAGAGAAGCTTCCTTAGAGCTCGCAGCAGCCAGTCTATCACCACTCTCTCTACCACTTGTGCAGCTGTGGCTCGCACTGGTAGCAGCAAGTGTTTGGCCAGGTGAGTTAACTCTGTGACCTGGGCGCGGGCTGAGTGACGGGGCTTGAAATCCCACTCATGAAACTTTTGTGCAGCGGAGGTCAGAGATAACCCCAGGCGGGCCAGTATTTCTGCTTTCAGCACTTCATAATCGTCCACATCTCACGCAGGCAGGGAAAAGAAAGCCTGTTGTGCTTCCCCCGTCAGCAGTGGTGCTAGTGCCCGCGCCCAGTCGTCCCGATGCCAGCCTTCCCCAATCGCCATTGTCTCAAACATTTGGAGAAATGCCTTTACGTCGTTGTGAGGGGTTAATTTTGGCTGCAATCGGGTCGCTTGTACACGGGGGTCAGGCAGCGGAACGGTGTGTGCAGCAGTGGTTTCCACCCGGAGCGCTGCCAACTGTTGCTTCGTTTCACCCTGGCGAGTGGCGAGGTGTTCAACAATTTGCTGCTGGCAGATGCTAACCTCAGCAAGCCGCTGCAGAAATTACTCCATGGCGGAAGGAGGAGCGCCGTCAGTATCCAAAAAGGCCAAAAAATACGGCGTTATGAGGGCAGAAAAAAAGTTGGTGATTCTTCCCTGCTATGCCCGCATTCTCCACCAGATGTCGCAGACGAAGATTCCCACGACAAGGACGTATGCAGTGAAGCCCCGGAGGCTGGATTTTATTTACAGGTGTCAACAAGAATAAACAGTAAACCCGGGTAAAGAAGTCCGTGCTCTGGGTGCATGGCTGGTCCGTGCGGTGCAGTGAAGAGGTCAGTGCTCTGTGGGGTAGGCTGGCCGGCTCAGACGCTGCTTTCTGTGGGTACGAGAGAGAGAGAATAAGCATGAGCGTGGTTCTCGTGGAGAGGTTTCTCGCCAGTGGCTATGTGTCCGTGGCTTATGTAGCCGGCGTCTAATGAGCTGCAGCAGTGGCCAGTCAGCCTGTGATGAGGCGCGGCAGGTGTTCCTTGTCCGTTTCCAGGGCGACGCTGATGATCCTTTGGGATGCCCGCCACAATATATATATATATATATATATATACACACTGTATATAAAGGGCAGTGAATACACAAACACAAGCTTGCATGGAAGATATTAGTGCCCAGAGACCACTGTCTATTGTCCAATGGAGGTTATTATTTTGAGAGCGGGAGCCAATAATTCTTCCGGCTGTCTTCACAATCCACTGCAGGTCTTTGTATGCACAGTACAGCAGTATGTTAAAATGAATGCTGTCAAATGATTAATTGCACCCAAAATAAGTTTTTGTTTTGTGTATTTTTCTAATGCATACATTAATGCACACACATGCATATATATCCTTAATAAGGGTATGTTAGGTTAATATATTAAACATATTTAATATTTAAACATAGTTCACCCAAAAATGAAAATTAGCCCATAATTTACTCACCCCCAAGCCACCCTAGGTGTCTCTGAATTTCTTCTTTCAGATGAAAACAGTCACAGTTTTATAAAAAATTATCTTGTCTCTTCCAAGCCTGGTAATGCTGGTGGATAGTGCCCATTATTTTTAGGCTCCATAAATCACATACATCCATCATAAAAACGAACTAACTATACAAACTAACTATACACCTCTGGGGGGTTAACACATGTCTTTTACAGCAGATCTATTTCTATTTGAAAACATTATAAACTTGAATCACTGACTTGCAGCAACATTGGTATTCGCTTCTTGGCTGAAGGAAGAGCTCTGGCTCGCCACGACTAACCACGCCCCCATCTTGCCTGCTTCAGGAACAGGCTGGCTTTTTTATTATTTGCAAATAATAAATAATATAATTATGACTTTACTGATGTGATCTCCATGTGCCTTGATGCCAACAAAAATGCATCAGTGTCAATGCTGTTGAGGAGGTCGAGGTGAATGCATCTTGAATGCACCTGAAAATTAAATCCCATCATTTTGTGCAATAACTGATCTTAACAATAAAGGACCCATGCAATCAACTCCTATCAAAAAAGTCAGTTGGTTCAGTTCAGACTTGCTGGCGGCAAATTTATTTGGGTCTATTTGAGAAGTCCACACACCTTAATAATTGGAGCTCGGTCAACTCTTGAATTTCTGTTACTCTTGTCCTGACAAACACTTTATACCTACAGAATTCAGACTGTATAAGCACAGCAGAGTCACAAATATCACTATGTTCACTACCATGCGGCACACAGTTTAAGATGTGGCACTGACAGATGGGGATACCCTGGAGCATGATGAAGAAAAATGGATCTTTCGTGGTGGCCCTGTCAATGTTGGTCCTGCTGTCCAGTCTGCTTTCATCCCTTTTTCAGCTAAACCCGCTGACTGGTCTTAGTACTGTAAAGTACAAAACAGCTATCTTCTTGTAAATGTCTTTATTGTAAATAATACTTTAGAAAGAAATTAAAATTCAAAGGGGAAAACACATTCATAAACAACCCAAAGACTCCCCCAAAAAAGACAAAAATGACAAACTGACTAATTTGTCTCATCTTATTAAGCCAATGCTGAAACAAAAACAATCAGGTCTAGTGTTTGAGAATAATTGCTGCTCTATTTGCCCCAGGCTGCTCTCATCTCATAAGGGTCAGGTTTAATGACCTTATGTAAACACAACAACGTTCATCCTCAGAGCGAGTGAATTGTTCCCCCCACAAACTCAAAAAGATACCATAATATACTCAACACTGAAATGAAAATAAAGAAAATGAGAGAAATAACCCTTTAACAAGAACTTTTATAGGCCCTGGAATTTAAAAGGTCAACTGTGATTTTGTTATTTATTTGTTATTATAATGATTACTGAAATATGGAGAGATGGCTGCAGTGATGTTTGCCAAGATTAAAATTAGATGTGAATATATACACATATCATTTTGCAAAGGAAGGGCCATTGGCAATAGCAGTTGCTAAAAAGCAACCGAGTGCAAGTGATTTTATCCACATCCTTCCAGTATAAATAATGCAGCCTCATTCCATCAACAAGCACCTCTGACCACTGTCTACTCTGTAGATATGGACAAATAGCGGAAAACAATTTCAAATTCATTCTGCATCAGCTGGAAACAGATAAACATGAAAATAAGACATGACAAATGATGGTGGCTATTAGCTTGGAAATGAGCTTCATTTATTACAGGGGCTCTGGGAGAAGAGACTAACAGACTGAAAGACGATTTGTTTCAATTGGCCTTGACCCCTTTTGCCTTGATGATTCAGTATTCTGACTGCTTACTACTGGGTAGAGATGAGAAAAACTGAGCACTGTCATCCTTGAAAGGATCCAGCTGCAGCACACAGTGTTGCAGCTTTTAGCATGGCCTTGAAAAAAAATGACCTTGAGCTAAATCTGTAAAATGAAGAGATTTAACATCTTGATTCTGGAATGTCGATTGGTATTTTTCACAAATAAAGAAATTGTTAAAAAAAAAAAAAAAAAAAAGTGTCACCAAAAGCTACATTTGACCAGTTTTGCAAGGTAAGTGAAAAACTTTCTTAGATATTCAAAGACTTTAAATTAGATGTGCAGAAGAGAAAGCAAACATAGTATCTGTCTTTCTATTACTATTAATAGAGAAGCATGCTATAATACATACATATATATATATATATATATATATATATATCCTCTACAAACTTTGTTTAAAAGATCTGTGTAATAATTAATTAGTCTGTCGTTTAAAACAGAAACTGTGAACTAATGAAGACCTTGACATAAAAAACAAAAATCCCACTTCTCACATGTCAGCCAAACATAAAAAAGGAATGGCTGATAGAATAAAAGTAAATAAACAAAAATGCTATATATATCGACCCATATATTGATGATATGTCAACACAAAATATAAATCATTTTCTTGCCATTGTTTTGATTGGCAGTCAAAGTTTATATTTAAAGACAACAACCCAGCTGAATAAAAACCAAAATCAGCCAATTGGTCTGGTTTACGTTGGAAGTGGCTGGTTTTTCGCAGGTTGACCAGCTAGTCTGAATCTTCAAACCAGCTATGATGCATGCTTCACTCAGCCATAGATAGAAAAGCAGAAAGAACAACAAAATAAATAAATGATTTTTTTTAGGATGATCTATTCCTCCGAAAGATTGATGCAGTGTCACTGTAACTGCTTATGATGAAGTACTTAAACAAATTCTAGACTAGTATTTTGTGTATAAACAGAAACTCAACTTCTATGACTTTAATGGATGAAAGCATCAAAATGAAAACCAGGCGTTGACACACAGAACCACCATACATCATACCTCTTATGTGCCACTTCAAGAAATAAATATGATGACCGTGTTTTTAAAGCTTACAAATTAGTCTTGTACCAATCACATAAACCATCTCTGATGGAAAACAAACCTCTGATTTAAAGTGTATGTCATATTGTCTTAGTGGGGGGGTTTCATTTGTATATTTTAAGACAAATAATAAATCAGAGCTTGTGTTTGAACATTGCTTGAATTGTGTTTATAGTAGGATAATATAACTGGAATTGATGGTGTTATATTACTATAATACCCCCAACAATGGAATAACTGCATTGACAGTCCTTTTGTATGGAGCGATGGAAGTTTCAGAGCTGTCTTGTACTTTCTTAGACAAAAGTATCTGCTGTAAATGTATGATATGCTTTGATGGTGGAGTTGCTTAGCTTTATATGAAACTTTAAGTTAGCTGGTGGGAGTCCACAAACACCCTGTCATGTCTATCATCTTCTCCTGCATGTCTTTCTCTTAGACAGAAAGGATTTTTTTAAGACTGTAGGACTTCTCACAGCTGTCATGCCACAGAAAACTAGATGAACGATTGCTCATAAAATATTCATCACAGGCTTTCCCTTTTCACCCTACAAAACACTGCATATCCTTATTGTGTAGGAATCAGGGATAAAGCATGCAACTTTTATTATTTGTTATTTGCATCTTAGCAGTAGAAGATCATTTGAACCCCCCCAATTTATTCATTAAGTCATTACCTGTGTGGGTTAAATATAACTACATAGCTCAACACTATTCTACATTTCATTAAAGAGGAAGTACATCAAATCCTTCAAATGGAGTTTCTGCCTTACTTATGGAAGCCTGCTCCTATGACTGCATATATACTGTATATCTATAAGATAAAGGAAACTTACTTTGTTTTGTCAGAATTCTGACTTTTTCCCCTCACACTACTGAGATTATGTCTCTGTTATTATAACAATTCTTCTCTAAATTGTGAGTTACATCATGCTGTTCTGAGTATATGCAACAGTCAAAAATAGGGAAAATACAGGGGAAAATGTAATACTAATAAATATTTTTACCATTTAAAATAACGGGCTTCTATTTTAAAGGCACAATATGTAAGCTTTGCCACTAGAGGTTGCATTTTCAAAACAATAACAGAGGCAAAGTTCGATGATGCAATGACGGTGCATGGAATGTTGGGAGATGTCGTTTTCACATCTTTCACAGCGCTATTTTGAGCAATGCAAACACGAATTACTTATAAAATCTGAAGACATTTGTTATCCTCCATAACGCGGTGGTTATTTACAGCTCATATCATAGTAATGGAGTAATGATGCTGAAAATTCAGCTGTGCATCACAGAAATAAATTAGATTTTAATGTATATTAATATAGAAAATTGTTATTTTACATCGCAGTAATATTTCACAATATAATATTTTTGATAAAATAAAATTTGTTTTTCTCACCAAGACATGACAAAGACATGACAATGGCATCTCAAATTGTAACATTAAAAATATTTTGGATATTGTAAATATTTCTGATTTCAAGAGTTCGAGCTTCCTCATAAGCAAGAGGATAAAGTTTGGCGTATTTGACGTGCTGTCCAGGGGGTGAGCCGGGAGGACAGTGGACACCGAACCCTAGCTAGGGCTACAGCTCGGCGTCCGGCTCGGTCCTTGCATGCCCCCCAAAAATGCTAGATAAGGACAGCAGCCGGATGCGAGCCCCCCAAAAGAGCTTGGTAAGAGGATGCTGGACGAGTTGTAGCAAGCACTGGACATAGTCAAGTAGGAAAATAGGGAGATGGTGATGTAAGATGACGAGATTAAACTTTTGTTTATCAAATGCAGAGATGGTCTCAGTAGTCAAGACGACAATGATCACTGTAAATCAGGTACAATATAGGTACAACAAAATATACATATAGGGTATGGTGGGGGGGGAATCAGAACATCAGATGAAGGGTGGCTGTCTCTGGGGAGGCGTTAGACAAAGGGGTTTTGAATAGCAGGAGAATTGGGACCTCTGCAGAGGCATGGGGGAGGAGGGGTGGGGCAGCTAAGGGATGGGGGACCTCTGCAGAGGTGGGTCTGCAAAGTTTAGATAAAGGCAAGGTGCAAAAGGAAGGAGAACGGGCTATTTATAATGGGTTGGGCAGGTGTAATGAGGAGATTGATAGGGAGATGCAGTGCCGGCTGTGACCAATCGTCCGCACTCCTGCTCGAAACTAGTTTATTTGCAAAAACTAATATTCTACAGAAACACCAAAAAAAGAAAAAACTCCAAAAGTGAAGATGAGCTCAGATTTGATATTAAATATATGATTTGCTTAATTTCAGTTTGTAGGTATTCCATGTGTTAGCTATATACACTCACCTAAAGGATTATTAGGAACACCATACTAATACGGTGTTTGACCCCCTTTAGCCTTCAGAACTGCCTTAATTCCACATGGCATTGATTCAACAAGGTGCTGAAAGCATTTTTTAGAAATGTTGGGCCATATTGATAGGATAGCATTTTGCAGTTGATTTGTGGGACGCACATCCAGGGCACGAAGCTTCCGTTCCACCACATCCCAAAGATGCTCTATTGGGTTGAGATCTGTTGACTGTGGGGGCCAGGACTGTTGTCTTGACCAGGACCACACCCCTAAATGCATTGTAGCAACTGCCATGTGATTGGTTGATTAGATAATTGCATTAATGAGAAATTGAACATGTGTTCCTAATAATTCTTTAGGCGAGTGTATACATTTTCACCATTTTAAATATATTTGTATTATTTTGGTTTTAGAGATATATTTTTTTAAAGCACATATTGTGTCTACAGTATATTATGTACCAAAAATGTCCTTGTTTAAAACAATGCATACCATAAAATAATAATTGTAATTGGTCTAAAGCACTTCTGTTGATAAATTAACGGTGATGATGATACTGATGAAAGTCATAATGAAAATTTGTAAAAAGATGTTTGTGAGTTGTTTAGTGTTTGCGATTTCCTTTTCTCTTCCTTCATCTCTCTCACACTCCCTCTGGGTTTGTATTCTGTTTCCTATCTTGTCTCAACTCAAACTGTATGCATTTATTATTTATCTATCTGATTTATTTCAAAGAGATCCTAAAAAACAGATCAGAGCTGCGTGGTACCTGATGCTTTATTCATGGACTGGTGCAGCTTTCTGACGCCCCACTGGCACACGGGATGCTCTTACACAGCTCCCTGTGTTTCCTCGGTGCTGTAGAAATCTTGCGCTGTGACTTACATCAGCCTCAGTAACATCCACGCTTTCAGAATAGGGCTTTGCTGAACACAACTGGCAACCCCAAATTCAAAAGGCATGTTACAACAGAGGGTAAATATAAAAGTCTTCTCCGTTTTAACAGGGATAGATAATTTCCTGTGAGCTTTACAACCCATTAGCCATTTTAGGACCATGTTGAGAGCCACAGTTGCTAAGAAACAATTTACACAAGTCACGCGTGAAGACAGAAGCTTGGTACCAACCACTGTTTACACTTTCCTCTTTATGCAGTACAGTACTTTTTAACAACAGAAAGACACTGCTAGCTTAGTAAAGGCATGTCATCTGTGGACCTACACAGCAAAAAATTACCACAAAATGAAATATATGTCAATATTTACTACAATATTTAATATTTACTAGAGCGAGAGAGAGAGAGAGAGAGCATGTACAACATTACCGCTATAATAAACCACATATGAATGTGTGTGTGCGTACACCAGTTAAGTTTTTGTATAATGATATGGGTATGAAATAGGTACTACAATATAAAGGTGGACACTTCTTGTGTTGTCCCATTCTAAAATACTTTTTAAAAAAAACAGACTTAAAGGAAGGGTAGGTGATTTTTGAAAAAATGCTTTAGAAAATAGAGTCGGGCCAAGTACCCATAGCATGGTAATACCAAACTCTTCACTTTGCTTCGTAGACACAGTCTGGAAGGGCATAATGATAAGCGTTTACTCTCTCATGGGTTGGGGCTTCAGTTGGCAAATGCTGGGAATCTTCTCTACAACAGAGCGAATAGCATCCCATGTTTCCATGTCTGCTGTCCTTTTAGATTTAACTTACCTGCACTACAATCTCAAATTCTATGTCACGGCTCTAAGCCTGCCCTCTGTTCATTGATTGGTCCGGCCGTTGGTCTGCTATATCAGACTGAGTACAGAAGCGAACTGAAATTGAGCAGAAGTACGAAGTCTGACATGGTCAAGCTGGACACACTAAAGCGACTGATAAATCATTTGAAATTGGTGTCATAAATAGAACGCGATAGAATTTTTCTGTTGCTTGGCTTGACTGTTCACTGAAGACACTCTCCTAAACATCATTAGTAGACATGCCCCTTACTGCTGATTGGCTAAACGTTTGTTTGGGTACTCACTCTCGACTGTTTTCTGAAGCATTTTTGAAGAATCGTTACCCTGCTTTTAATGTTTAAAAACTAAACTAAAAATGCTTCTGCATACCAGGTGCAGGGTTGCTGTAGAGTGGTAGAAAATACAGTTTGTAAAAAAAAAAAGAAAAGAAAATGACAGTCCCCATTAGCCAACATGTGTGTCATGGATAAACCAGTCTGTCCCGTCACATTCACTCCACGCTTATGGCCTTGTATTGACTATTGAACGCTCAAAAATATAAATTGTGAACTATTGTTATCCTCTTCCCCTCATCCCAGCCCCCTGGGAACTCTGCATAGAGCCGCAATCTTCAGAAAGCTGGACTTTAACCTTATTAACCCTTAACCTTATTTGGATGGAGGAGGGGCATATGGAAGTCCACTTTTGTAATTCCCCATGGGCCACTATGAACACTGGGTCACGCTGTATGGGCTGGTCAAAGCTCCTTCTGTATTACAAGGCTTTATGAATGAAGTGTTGGGAGTACCTCTACTGCTTTGTGCTGTTCTACGTTGATGACATCCTCATGTACTCCTAGAACCTGACTGAACATTGCCAACATATCTGACACGTCATAAACAAGTAGACAGAATACTAACTGTATCGCAAGATCAATGTTCCACCAATGCCTAACACAGTTTTTTTGTCTATAGCATGGGTGCTGACCACATCAAGCACCTGGCCTACTCCCTTCACAATGACAGAACTTCAGCGTTTCCTTGGTTTGTCAAATTTCTATTGCCAGTTCTATTATCTCAAGTCTCTGTTCTAAGCATTTCTGTTTAATATAGTGTGAACATGGCCTATGGTAGCCCTTAAGATACCTGTAATGTCACAGAGGATAATCTAGACTTTGTAGTTTTAACAAGGACCAATCTGTATTCAGAGATGGGCATAAATACATAGAAATTAATTTAAAATAAAAATACAAAAAAACTGAGTGGAAAAAATTATTTAAATACAAAATACTGTGTAAAATAATGTATTTAAATACAATTACAGTATTTTGTATTTTGAAAATACACAAAATACATGTGAAATTGGCCATCAAGTGCAACTCAGTAACAAGAACTCAATAACACAAAGTCAATTATATAACTGATGTGAAATGCTTAAAATTTACCAAATGAGCCTGCATAACAGAAATATTGAATAAAGTAATGGTCCATGTTTAATACATTCGTTAATTAAAAGAAAATGTTTCATGAAAAAAAAAATAAATAGTGTTACATAGATTACATAAAGTTTTTTTTCTCAAATCACAAGTTACAAATTCAAATATTCAAATTCAAATATTATTTGGTTCTTTTGGTGTGGAGAACAATTATCGAGTTGCCCCACCGATTTACAGAATTATATAATGAGGCACATTGTCGGCATTCCACTCTGTCACAGCATTTGCACACACAAAAAAAACAAACTTTAACTGGCAACGTGCAATTGTAAATATGAATCTCCTTTCACGCTTTAAACAGCAAAGTACAATTGAACCAAGTACATCACACTATATTATTCATTCATTCATGTTTTTTCATCCACCCCAGCGTTCCAATAGTTCCTGCTTCCCCACTAAACACTGCAAGGATTTATTTGATCTAAATGACCTAGGCCTATGTAAACGATTTTGAAAAGTTTAATTGATTCACACTTTATATCATCGCTGCCTGTAACGCTCAAACACAGGACTCAGAGGACAAGGTAAGTTCAAAGTAAAAGATGTTTATTTTGAACACATCAATAAACAAAGAAAAATTAAACTGTGGATCACGGCATAAGCAGGCATTCGTATAATGAAACTTAGTCTTTAGTGGGCAATTTCTTGATTGCTAACACAAACTAGCCTCCTTAAGATCAGAGCACTAACATATGGATTTTCTTACTTAATAGTTGGTGATCTCCTGATCGCATTCTTATTATACGGTTCGTCACACACAGGTAAATCTCTCAGGTAAGTGAAACCAGGTTCGTTGGTGAACTAACTTCTAACTCCACCCAGTGCTACAGACTCAGGCAAGTATACGAGGTGAGTATTCAAGGCAGGTATAATGCGGTTCGCTTACATCATGTTGAATCCAAGGATCAAGGTGCTCGGTGCAGGTAAGTCTTTAGTGCAGTCAGACATCCAGAACTTAAGAACTCAGAAATGGCAGTAGGTAACACAGGACACAAGGTAGTATGAGCACTTGAGCTCAGCCGTCAACTGACTAGTGTGAGAGTCTTTTAACCAGTGCAGGTGATTACTCTCAGGTGTTTCAGGTTAATCATAATTGGTGACTGAGAATGTGTGCTAGTTACTGCGCTGGGATCAGCACACAGAGACAGAGACGGTGTGACATCATGATTCGGATGCGCCGTGATTCGCGATACTCAGGGAGGCGCTCTTGCAGTGCAGACTCTGGAGCTGGATTTGGGATTTGCCGAGAAATGAGATTTGGACTCAGATACAGTTCCACTTGCTGTGATTTGGAAACTGAATCGGGGATTGGCTCTACGGGCCGTGATTCGGATGCAGGATTCAGGGACAGCTCCTCTGGCCGTAATACTGGAACTGGGCCTAGAGGCTGTGGACAGGAATCCGTGGGGAACGGAATCAGCCCTCCTGGCCATGACTGTGGAACGGAGTCAACGGGGAACTGGGTCGGCTTTCCTAGCCATAAATCAGGAACTGGACTCGGGAACGGCTCTCCTGGCTGAAACTCTGGGACTGGAATCAGGAACAGCTCTCCTGGCTGTGATTCAGGGACTGGAATCGGGGACAGCTCTCCTGGCCAAGACTCTGGAACGGGAATCGGGATCGGCTCTCCTGGCCGATATTCTGGAACGGGGATCGGGATTGGCTCTCCAGCCCAAGGCTCTGGAACTGGATTCAGGAACGACTATCCTGGCTGTAAATCCAGAACTGTCCTTGGTCTTGGCTCTATTGGCTGCAATTCTGGGACTGGGGTTAGGATTTACCCTACTGGCCAGGATGCAAGGGGCTAGAGTCTGGATCGGCTCTCCTGACTGAAACACTGGGGATATCTTGATTGGCTGAAACTCTGGGACAGGCACTGTTGGTTGAAACGGACAGACTGGAACTTTGGGGATCAAGATCGGCGTCCTTGGGCGGAATTTGGGCTGTTGCAGGGCACTTTTTTCCGACCTCACTGATTGCATGGCAGCGTCCAGGGTGATTGCTCTCAGGTGTTTCAGGTTAATCATAATTGGTGACTGAGAATGTGTGCTAGTTACTGCACTGGGATCAGCACACAGAGACAGAGACGGCGTGACACTGCCTAAGATATATAAAGTTCTGTCATATAACCCAGATCTAACATGCAGTGATGTTTTAAACACATTTGACTAGCTAGTTGATAGAAACTGGATCGGGGATTGGCTCTATATCAAAACTGACTGGCTAACAGGCAGCTAATGCTATTTTTCTCCTGGTGCTTTTTTATTCTTTTATGTTTACTGAAGGCAAATCTGAATGATGCACCATTTTACCTTTAATCAACAAGGAATTGAATATATTGAAAATATTATTTTGCATTTCAAATATGAATTTTAAATACATTTATCTAAAATACTGCCCATCCCTGTCTGTTTTAATTTATACAGTGAAAACTATGCAATGATGTTTTAAATTTGATTATTTGGTTCCCTGAATACCTACAAACTAGTAAAAAGCATAAATATCATTTAATTTGTATCTTTGATCTGTTTATGTATTTGTGTAATTTATTTACATGATTTCAAACAGGGCTCTTTGGTATAACCTGCATCGGGGCTCCCCAAACCCCACGAACCTAGCACGAAATAATTATTATTGAATATTATTGCTTATTATTGAATTTTAATTTTAAGTTTTTAATTTATTTATCCCATCTGACAGATAACCATCCTGGAATGATGTCCTTGTAGAAAATAAAAATTATTTAAAAAACACACACACACACACACACACACACACAAAATATGTTAATTGTAGAAATTGTCCACTTTTAAATTCACTTTAGTTTGAGAATACCTTTAGTGGAAAATGCCCTTAATTATTTTTGCATAGAGGACAAAGCTATTACCTCTCTTGAAATATTTACCCATTTCTCCCAAACTAACTTCAAACTAAGTCTGGGTAACATCCCTACTGATAGGCTTGAATATAAAATAGGTCAGAACATTATCTCTGTAAAGAAACACACTGTGTACTGCGTCTGTTCAATTGCTCCTTATCTACTTTATTTTCAAGAAGTCAGTACCCAACCCAAATAACCTGAAGGGAGAACTGGAAACTTCCCTATACCTAAAGGACATTTTGTCAACAGCAGTTTGCAGAAGAAGTGATTATCAGCCCTATGTGTTTGCAGAGCATGTGGGCAGTTACAGACACAGTGGGACATTCTGGAAGAGACAGGCTTTTTACAGAAGATAAGAGTCGGGCCACCATGTAAGAATCGGTCAGCTATAAGCAGGATATTATCACTCGCTGCTTCATTGTTTAACGTCATTTATCAATGCTTCTGCATGTGTCCTGTTATAGTTCTAAACACTAATGATATGAGGTCAGACACGCCAAGTAATGATAGCCTATTAGTTTTAGATTATGGGGATTTTTTTATAAAGATAACAAGGGGGTTACTGTGATATTTTTTAATTGCATTTAAGATGAAAATATTAGAGTAAACAAATAGTTTGAACAACTATGCAGATATGACTAATTTTCTCACAGCAGATGTTCATAGACAATAGAAAGTTATATAGGACATGATAAAGTTCTATTATTAGTTCTTTAACAAACAATTTCTGGCTTGTGTGGTTTACATATGAATATGATGTGCGTGTATGTGTACTTAAATACAAATTTTTATTTAGGTTTAAAGATAAATAATATATATATGATATAATATAATATATGTATATGTGCAATTAGATATTTAAATAGCATATAGGATAATAATAATAATAAAAAATAGTAACAATAACCATATGGAAACTAGAAATATGAATAATTAATATCAGAGTCATGTGATTTTTATCAGCAAAAATATGTTTACTCTGCCCTCTGGTGTACCAAAAAGGCTCAATATGCAGAAATAATTTGAAAGCAGCTCAGTGTTATCCATTTGCACAAAATTATAATGACCATTATAATGTCAAATATATAAATGACAGAGATCTGTGATTTGTTTTTGTACCCACAACTGAACCCACAGCCTTTTGTAATGAATGAGTCCAGTTTGACTTCGGCAGCCCACAGTCACTGAGGTAATCATTTCCCTTGCATTCTCACCAGGCAAGTTTTTCATTAAAGAGTCCAACACCACAATTGTGTCCGATTGGTCCGAACCGCGGGACCAAGTCTGTGAAACGCGCCCTGTGATTGGCCAATCCTCGAGGTCGGCAACAGTATCCGCGTTTGGATTGGACAGCAGCTTCGTCATCTTGATACAATGTAGCTAGGTTGGTTCTTCCTACTCTCTTTACGTAGGTATTAGTTTAATACAGAGATAAGTTAGCGAGATATTAATTTATTAATATTTGTACAGTTAATACATGTAATTAGTGTAAACAAAGCATGCGAAGGGTGACGCTTTTTGTCAACGGAACCTCCAAAAATGGCAAGGTGAGTTAACCCACGCAGTGCACGTTTAGCCTGCCCAACTCCAGTAAGTGTTGAGAGGACAGTGAGGTCCTGTTAATGCATGCAACCTTCCTATTACTGCATCTCACTTTATTTTGCATGGATAAAGCAAACTATTAACTAGCGTACCACGAGAAGCTATCCTTTTACTCGTGACGATAAGGCCATAAGAGCTTGCTTTTCTGTTATTTTAACATTATTGTTTATTAAAACGTTACCTCGCAATTGCATTTTCTTTATTGTGCTGACATTACTGGAAGGTGCAAGGCAAAAAAACTATCCATATGCATTTGTAAATTATATTGCATTATTATTAAATACTGTTATTAAAATATTCAATAATAGTGAGAAATATGAACAGCTTTACTTTTTGCTTCAGCATGCATTTGTTACTTTTGCAGGTTGTAGCTGTTTATGGGACTCTGTCTGATCTTTTGACAGTCGCCAGCAATAAACTGGGAATCAGGGCTTGTAACTTATATAATGGCAAAGGTGGTCTCATAGATGACATTGCCCTCATCAGGTGTGTTACGTTTTTTCATTATTTAGGAAAGAAAGTGGTGGGAACGTTATTGAAAAGCACTTTGTTATTCAGTTTGATCCCCTTTGGGCTGAATGGTGACTGTGAGTTTGTATTTGATTCTTGAGTGGTATGACAAATGAGATGAACTAAACTGGTTGTTGTGTATATATTCCACAGAGATGATGATGTGCTGTACGTGTCAGAAGGAGACGCTTTCATTGGTGAGTCGACATCATTTTGTTTTCCACTTTATGCCGCTTGCAGCGCCGGGGTTATGAGATTCCCAGGGAAGGGAACACATCCAAATAACAAGTCATAAAAGTGTACTTCTACTTTGTTTGTGTTTTAGACCCTCAGAGTGATGGGAAAACCTCAGATGACATCTCAGGATCGCACACCGATTGGCTGACGCTGAATATTGGTGGGCGGCTTTTCACAACCACTAGGTAAACACGCAACATGGCTCTTATTGGCTTAAATATAAAATTATGCGAGAGGGAATAAAGCAAAAGGCGTTTTTTAAAATGGCTTAGGTATTTGTAGGCGATAAAAATTCTTCCCTACTAAAATCTGTAAAAATGTGAACAGCAATTTGCTGCTCAAGTTTGGCACATTAATATAGGTTTAATTTATTTATTATCTAGAATAATTTCCATTTTGCCGATTCTGCAAAAAGTATTCAAATTGTATTTAAAAGCTGAAAATAAAATATAAAATAAATAATATAAAATAAAAGTATATTATATAGAAAATAAAATCGAATAATAGAATAGAATTAATAAATAATGAAAACTAAATACCAACAATAAATAAGCATATAATAAATAAAAAAATAAAATAAAAGCAGAAATTTTAATAGTGTATAAATAATGCTAAAGTAATTCTAGTCTGCAGATGCTGTAGAGCTCTGTCCTTGATATGTCATTAACCAAGTCTGCTCTGTTTGTTGCACTTAAGGAGTACTCTTGTGAGTAAGGAGCCCGACAGCATGCTGGCACACATGTTTAGAGAGAAGGGTAAGATCATAATCCATGTTCACTCACTGACTGATTGTGAATCGGTGGATAGCAGGGTTCAGAGTTCTTCTCTTGATCTGCAGATGTATGGGGTAATAAGCAGGATGAACGAGGGGCTTACCTCATTGATCGCAGCCCGGAGTACTTTGAGCCCATCCTGAATTACCTCAGGCACGGCCAGATCATTATCAATGAAGGAATAAACTTACTCGGTGAGTGACATCTGTTCATTCGAGTCTGGGGTGTAGATTAATGCAATAAATTGAATCTCACTGCATTTTCTCATTTTGTATGTTTCATAGGAGTACTGGAAGAAGCTCGATTCTTTGGAATAGAGCAAATGGCTGAACAACTAGAAGTTTCCATTAAGGTAATAGAACGGATGTGTTAAAGTGTTTCTTGCTATATAAAATGTATATAAAAGATTTGTAAGATATGCTCACCAAGGCTACTTAAAAAAACTCACTACTATTCCAAATTATTGCCATTGAAAATAAGAGTTTTCTATTTTATTTATATATATATATATATAAAGTTAGGAGTTTCAGCAATACTTCAGTGTCACATGATCCTTCAGAAGTCATTCTAATATACTGGTTTGATGCCCCGGATTGTTTCTTAATATTATTTATTTATCTGTTTTCAACATATATTATCATACTGCTTATTTTTCTGGAAACCGTGATACATTTTTTAAGGATTCTTTGATGAATAGAACGTTCAAAAGAAGCATTTATTTGTAATAGTTTTCTTTTTTTACATTTATTGAGTTGAATGTGTTCGTGCTAACTAAAACTAATTTCAACAATAAAACATCTTACTGACTCCAAGCTGTTGAAAGGTTCTGTATATGCAGATATTTATTCATTATTTTAATTTCCATGGCATGCAGAATGCTCATCCACCTGAAGACCACTCTCCACTCTCACGGAAAGAATTTGTTCGGTTTCTGCTGGCTACTCCGACCAAATCAGAGCTACGCTGTCAGGTAGGAGGCATTTGTTTTGGGACCGTTCAGACGTGCGTTTTAGGCAGATCGATGTTGGCTTTAAGTTGTTTTTCCTCTTTCTCTCTAAGGGTCTTAATTTCAGTGGAGCGGACCTTTCTCGGCTGGATTTGCGCTATATAAATTTCAAGATGGCAAATCTGAGTCGCTGCAATCTCACCTATGCAAACCTGTGCTGCTCAAACCTGGAGAGAGCGGACTTATCTGGAGCTAACCTGGATGTGAGCTGATCAGAACTTTTTTCCTCTTTTAATCGCTTTGTACAGATATAAAGCCTTGCTTTCTCGCTTTCTTCCTCATTCTGCAGGGTGCTAATCTTCAGGGTGTAAAGATGCTGTGCTCCAATGCAGAGGGAGCGTCACTGAAAGGATGTAACTTCGAAGACCCCTCTGGGCTCAAAGCCAATCTAGAAGGTAAAACTGCACGCAAATCCATTATTTAGCTTTATAAATAAAATGACTTATGGGATGTCCCAATACTTCAGTCCATATAGTGTAAGTCGTTGGTGTTTGGTGTTTTTGGCTCAAGCTCTGCATTTAAAGTCACACTTGAGGTGTTCAGCTGGGTTTCTGCATACCAGTCAAGTTCTTCCACAGTGACTGAATCAGCCATTTCTTTATTGAACACAGAGCAGAGAAGGGAACTTGAGTTAGTGACTCAGGATTCGAGTTGCTGAAATCTACTCTACTCTGGGAAAAGGACTTGTGAATATTTTAAAAGCAACTCTAGACTTTTATCGTTAAATAGGCCTTAAATAGACTAACTGATATTCAAAAGGCAGACCCCATCCGCTCCTGGTATCCATCTGCACCTCGAGCCAAAACAGCAGCACTAAGTGAGCAGTGCGTCAAAATAGCTGAGTGGATCACATGACAAGCTCTCAGGGTCATTTATGGCAAATATCTTTCAGCGCTATTTCCTCTAGTTGTATTTTTATCTAAAGCCAAACACGCTTTAATTAAGCCCTTTCAGCTCTGTGCACTTTCTCTGGTGCCAGGTTGAAAAGCTGCGGATGACGCATTATTTTAACAGCAACTGATTTAAAAATGATAGATTACTTTCACTACAGCACAGCAGAAAAAACTCTGTTCTAATTACAGTTGTTTTTCTTACCACCTGTCTATCTATCTATAACCTATGACTAGCTGTTCTAGACATTCCTAAATTAAGCTATTATTAATCTGTAGGCTAAGAACAAATTTAACAAAATATGTATGCATAATTATATTGGAAAGATTGTTGATAGATGCTGGGATGGAATTTAAACTTTGAAACTGTTTCTTTTCTGCTAAAGATGAGCGTTTTTTGATTATTGTAGCTAAGTTGTTTTAGTAGGGTAGATAGCCTACTGCTTTTAAGTAGAATATTAAAATAGTATAGATTTCAGGAGGAAAACCCTGAACAGAATTTTTTGGTCACTAAATGTAAATATATGTATATATATTAGGGCTGTGAAATGATTAACATTTTATAACCTAACATATGATTCGACTATCAGTTGACTAATCGAAAATTCCCAAGTTAAAGAAATAATTCTCCCCAAAATGAAAATTACGGCACATTTTACTCATCCCCAAGCCTCCTAGGTGTATATGACTTTATTCTTTCAGGGGAACACAGTCTTGAGTTTTTGTAAATATTTATCCCGGCTCTTCCAAGCTTGGTAATGCATGTGGATAGTGGCCCTTATTTTGAAGCTCCGTAAATCAGATATATCTAAAAGTGAAAACTAATCTATCCGCCTTCGGGGGGTTATCACATGTCCTCTGAAGCAGATCGATGGGTTTTTGTAACAAAAATATTTCTAGTTTTCAAATTATAACGTAAAAAACTGACTTCTGAACTGACCTTTGACTCAGCGTTGTACGTCAGAAGGTCCTGTCCAAACTGTTGCTATAAAGTTATAAGCCTACAATGTCCTAGAATATCACTATATTCTTAAACATTGAAGGGTTAGTTCACCCAAAAATTACAATTATGTCAGTAATTACTGTTCCAAACCCATAAGACAAATTAAGGCGAGACACTACAGGGGAATAGTGTAAAATGTTTAACTTACAAATAGGACCATGAAACTTTACCAGTTGAATACTCGCATGAATAGGAGAAAAAAATGTTTTTTTTAATTGTATGTTTAAATATGCAAAAGAGGCAATAGCTCATTAAATATGGGTAAATTTGCATACATTTCCGGTATTTTAGGATATCTGCTTTCATTACCTAGGAAATCAAAATATAGCCTTAAAAATATATATTTTTTTAAATATACGATTTTTAAAATGTGATTTGTAAAAAACTGGGTAGTTAACATATATTCCTTAGTAGCTAATAGTAGTAACTTGAGAGTTAATTAAGATTACCTATTAGTTCCACAGTAACTTCTTATTAGTTATGCGGTAAGTAAGATACAGTATTCTAAAGTGTTACCGCATTTTGGAATTGTGAAAACACTAGTCATTGCTAATGAATTAATGTTGCATTTGTGTTTGGTTAATAAGTGTATTCACGGTGTGCTTTAGGGGCTAATCTGAAAGGCGTTGACATGGAGGGCAGTCAGATGACCGGTATAAACCTGCGTGTGGCGACACTGAAGAACGCTAAGCTAAAGAACTGTAACCTGCGTGGTGCTACATTAGCCGGCACAGATCTCGAGGTGAGTCACTTGAGGCATGTAGCCACATCCCTTATATATTAGCACTAAAAAAATGACACAAATATTTTCTTTTGTGTGTGTGTGTGTGTGCAGAACTGTGACCTCTCAGGCTGCGATCTACAGGAAGCCAACCTGCGTGGTTCAAATGTGAAAGGAGCCATCTTTGAAGAGATGCTGACTCCACTGCACATGTCCCAAAGTGTGAGATAACCAATTACATCTCTCCCTGCCCGGCGACCTCACCAGCCAGCTGTCCACGGCTCTTCTTTACCCCGACCTCCCTTTTCGTTTCACGCTCCTGTGAAACCGTATGCAATACTAGCACTTGGTTTGCCCACCCCTTCTCTTTGAGCTTTACTCTCATGCACTTGTGCACATCCAGGGTCTGCAGTCACGGCCAAAAATAGCGAAAACTTAGTGTAGAGAATCCAAATATTTGAAAAGTCCGTTTTTATTTATGCTTTTCTGTACTGAATGTATACGTTTCATGTTGTGTTTTGTCTCGAATAATGCCGTTGACATTTCAGTACAACCAAATATATCTTCAGAATGATAGATTTAGCAATCAATTGTAGGCGGTTTATGATAAGGCTTATTGTTGCACAGCTTACTGCAGGCAAGACAAGCTCATAATAGTAGCTTTATGTATATAACATACGGTAAATACCTTAAACATCTCGTATAACTGACTAATATGCAACATGAACATATAGCTCCTACATATTCCGTTTTCACATTTTGGAAACCAAACGAATTGTTTGTTTTGGTTTCTGGTTTGCCGTTTGTTGTTTGATCTACCTCCCATACAACCCGTTCTAGTTTTTCCTCAAATGCAAACCACTTTTTGCTGTGTTTTTTGCAAGACCTATTAATCTTTAATAACTGTGTAATAACACTTAGCCATAGGTTAATATGCACAATATTTAACCAGTGGTGCCAATATGCTGGTTTATAATATCACTATATTGTATGTGTAAATGTTCCGATTTCTTATTTGGCCTATTTTTAGTCTTGTTTTAATTGAAGTGACCAACACACACCAAAGGTTTGGTGACGTTTCTCATGTCACTTTCAAATCCAGTGCTTCCTTATTTAATGTGTGTCATGATATTACGTTTGTTCGTCGGTTGCGTCCTACTTTTTGTTCACATTTGAAACTAAATTAGGACTTGTGCATTCATATCCAAAAATTGTGTAGCACATTTATGAAATGCAACTTAGGCCTTGTGCTGCTCAACTATTGCATTAAAATATCACCTGACCTGGATTATTTGCTGCATGGTTAAAAAAAGAAACCTAACCATCTCGGTCAGAGATTTCAGACAGTAGCTCAAGAGTTATTTGTTATACAACATGCTGTCATTTTTCATTTACAAATGTTATTGTAGGTACTCTATCAATCCTGTTTAATGAAGGCAATCAAAATAGACTTTTGCACTTAAAGTGTGATTCTCTATGTATATCAGACCCTTGTGGAAAGGGTGCTAGCTATTTATTTATGTATCAGGCTGTATTTATGTAAGTGGTAAGGGGAGGATCTACCTATTCTCTCTTTATCGAACTTTGTTGCACTCTATTACGGAAATGCGTTTCCATAAATAGACTGTTAATTAAACTCCTGTTGTCCTGTCTTTATTTATTTGTTTGGATATCATATCAGGATGATTTCTGAAGGAACACCTGACACAGAAGACTGGAGTAACGATGCGGAAAATTCAACTGTGTCACAGGAATAAATTATATTTTAAAATATATTTAAATAGAAAATTGTTACTTTAAATGGTATTTAACAATGTTTTCATCATCTTTTGTGAGCATTAGAGACTTCTTTTATAAAGCTATCTATACTTTTTAATTGCGCTTCATGTGATGTCTTGAATGGGATGGACACATACTGGAACTTCACGTAAGGACGTTAAGCAGAGGAACTAAATTATGTTTGTGGTAATAAACAACATGCCATAGATACTGTCAACAGAGACAGAAACATTATTGTTTCAGATTTTATTTTATTAAAACTGCTTTATCCGTGCAAGACTTTTATTTTGACAGGTCGTCCGTTTCTTCTACCCAGCAGCTGCGCATGCGTGTTCACAGCCGTGGTTTCCCAACTCGTGTGCAGGTAACGAGAGTTTTAGACACACAAACAGAAACAGCTGCAGGCTTGTCCAAAGCCATTGTTTCAAGCCCTTAAAGAAAGTGCAAAAGTATCAATGGTTCGTCATATTATATCTTGGCATACTTCATCAAGTTAGGTCCATAACAAATACACAGTCTTTTGGCTGCATCTGTGATACGTTTCCTTTAAACACGCTCAATCTAAATACAGCGTGCTCTATATTTTGCTTAATCACAGATAGTATGGATTCCCATGAAAAGCAATGCACCTGTAATGCCCATCGCTCAACACCAAGCGTTCATCAAACTCTAGAGGAGATGGACTTTGAGAGAGGTATTCATATATGTATATCATCATATCACTCCTTATATGTTTATTTAATGTGGCTTGCTTGCTTGTAGGTATATGGTCAGCTGCAATGGATGGAGATGTGGAGAGAGTCAGGACATTTATTAAAAAAGGGATTGATCCAAATATAAGAGACCAGGCAAACTACACTGCTTTGGTTTGTTCATTTTACAATTCACCATTAATGCTCATTTCTCAATGCATAACCCATTTACAGGTCCTCTTTTTTTCTTTGGAGCAGCATTACGCTAGTCGAGCAGGTCAGCTGGCGGTGTGTGAGTTACTCCTGGACTGTGGCGCTTGTGTGAACGTCCAGACCCGTGGTGGAGCAACCCCGCTTCACAGAGCGGCTTACTGCGGACACCACAGTGTGCTGAAGTTACTGTTAGACCGTGGGGCTGATCCAAGGCTGACTGATGATGATGGATCCACAGCACTTCATAAGGTACTACTAGTCAACGTGATGCATTCCTCATAAAAGTAGAGTTTATGTTGGTTTTAGGTACCAGACGATTTGATGCTAGTATCTGAGTGTGTCTGTGATTGTATGTGCACACAGGCTGCTGAGCAGAAGCATTTGGAGGTTTGTGAGCTGTTGGTGAACCGCTTCCCAGCCTTAAGAGCTGTAAAGAACAAAAGATCACACACATCCTTCGATCTCTGTCTGGAGAATGACAGAGTTCGGGAGCTCCTGAGACCACAATGAACTGATCTAACTGTCCTTCTCGTGAAAGAACATGAAGGAACTGTTTAAAAGCTGTGCCTTGTTGAACCAGCGTGTCTTTGAGGTGTGGTTGCTCAGGTTAGTCATGATGGTCACTTTCTTCAAGAGTCAATCTACTGCTACTAAGTATCAAGGATCAACAAAAAAGGTCATTTAGCTGGGATGCTGATACTCATCATGTTTACAGTGAGGGACCAAGGCTGAGCAAAAAAATCGTTATGGTTTATGTGCTTTATGGTTTCTCCTGCAGGGGTGATAGAGTCCGGTTTCATCGGGCGCACGTGTCTGGACCCAAGTTAATTTCCGGTCTGGGGTGCGTTTCCCGAAAGCATGGTTAGCCTACTATGGTCGAAAGTTCTGTCGTTACCAGCATAGTTCAACGATTCGGTGTTTCCCGAAAGCATACTTCAATACTTGGTTTGAACTACAGCACTGGACCTGTGGTTAGAAGCTAGTTTCTTGTTTTATGGGCTTTACTAAATATATATATATATTAATACAGCAGCTTCTGTATTATGGAGATCTCTAATCAGTTAAATAGCATGAGTTATTTCTCCACCGCATGTGTGTGACGTCATTAACAATGGCCCTATGTTGTTGAACGAATGTGGTTCAAACGAATAATGAGTAATGAAGTTGCTCTCATGTTATTTTGCTGTGGGAGGGGTTTCCTAAACATTTATGATTTGTGGCGACCTGCCACGATATAAAAACCGACCGATTTTCCAAAAGGCTTTGTTGAATAAACATAAGCACGTAATGCATGTTTAAAAGAGTGTTTTATATCACTGTATTTCTGAAGGAATGTACATCAGACAAACTTGAGTAACTTAATAAACAGCTGTTTTCATGCCCGGATAAGTAAATACGTCGAAGCTGGACTTCTTTAAAAGGTAAAATACTTGCAGTGCGTTTCAACACAAGCCTATACATATGCTTAGGAACAATGTGTTATAGTTGCACTACTGTAACTGATGCGCATGCTGGCCAACACATCTGGAAAGCAAGAGTAGGGTTTGTGACTTCTCTGCTGTGACGTAACACTGTTTCAGAGACAGGTACAACCTTACGTTCTTTAAACAAATCGGATGCACACACTTTTTGTGTCAGATAAATTATTAAATGCATCCAGACATTCAAAATGTAGCTTCGTTGGCATTGGTAGTTATTTTAGTACTTCAGTATTTTACTTACAGTTTTTCTTAGTCGCTTTGGTGCATTTCTCAAAACAATTAATCATTTGTGCCCATCAAAGTAGCATTTTCGGATTCCCTCCAACAAATTGCAAATGCTTTTAGACAATGTTTTATAACATTATCATTTGCTTATGTCACGTCAGTCAAAATGAACTAAACTTGTGACTGCTGAATAGTCATTCCATATAAAACTAATAGTCCTCATTTTGTTGCTTGAGTCATTACATACAAAAATGTTGAACTAGTCGTCAAAATTTGTCAGGTAAATTTGGAAAAAACAGTTTAAATCTTTTTTTTTTCCTGAAAATGTCTTCTAAATGGAATCGTTTGCACAATGCTTTGATTACAGTAAATTAGAATTGCAAAGAGCATATGCAGTAAAAATGCGAAACATACATATTCAGTGTCTTGTACTCAGATACCTCACTACACACAGTAATCTCTAACTTTACTGTAGGTTTCAAATGGCTATGCAAATAGCATATAGTGCTGTCTTGAGCATTTTCAAGGAGTGTCACCAAAATCGGACTTTTTT
Organism: Enteromius unitaeniatus; assembly: GCA_032359435.1. Classification (NCBI taxonomy): domain Eukaryota; kingdom Metazoa; phylum Chordata; class Actinopteri; order Cypriniformes; family Cyprinidae; genus Enteromius; species Enteromius unitaeniatus. The sequence continues at coordinate 15,435,502 of JAUMHI010000046.1, read as the reverse complement.
TTGCATTGTAATAAATGTACAGAGTAAACTGTCATAATCAAAAACATGACAAAGCCATTTGACTGTCTTGTTCATAAACAATGGAGTCAGGACTTTTCATCTTGACGACACTGACACTTGACACTGAATTATCCATTTTGAGCAAGTGACATGCTTTTGCAGGTTATCTACTAGGTTTTGCAGTTCGCACTAATAGTTTTGAGAAACGCATTAACTGTTGTGCAAATTTAAATACTGTTGTGAGAAATGCACCAAAGCGAATGAGAAAAACTGTAATTTTATTTATTAATTATTTATTTGCAGTTGACTTAATATCGTCTAGTAATGTGAACCAATAGGTTTCCGGCAGTGGTGTGCACAGACATAATTATTAGCCTACTTCGAATGATTTCCCACTGGATTCATTTACACAAAACATATTTTAGAACTACTTGTTTTTATTTAGAAAATATAAAAAGGGATGTGATGCTGTGGTTCACACAAAAATGGAAATAAAACATTTTTACAGTGATTTTGTGTGAAATTTTATAGCCTCTGAGTGAGTCTTTACCGCAGTCTTTAACTTTAAATAAATGGCTTTTATGTTTCTACTCCCAAGTTTGTCATTTGTATATTTTTGGCGCCACTTGAGGTTGAGTGAGGTGAGTCACTTTTTTTAATGCAGTCAGTTACTCCTCAATATTTGGATGTCATCCAGAGAGGATGCCAACAGAGACACAAATGGTATTAATTACTTGTTTGATTCTAGTATCTTTATTGTCTTGTCCTTATGTCAGGAATCATCATCCAATCCAGGTCCTACGTCTGACTTCTGCACTGCCACCTGCCATGGATAGCGTGTTTTTCACTGTCATGGTTGTTTTTGTGCCAAATAAGGCTCACTCTTCACAAAGTCCTCATTCTCTTCTTCCTCAAACACTGACTTGCAATACAACACGCTGTTAGTTTTTCATATACAAAATGTTAGGTTTTGATGATGAGTGAGTGTTTTCATGGAAAAGTGTTGAATGCATGTAGGAGTTTTTTATTATACCTATTTTTAATTCGTTCCTTTAAGTTTTATGCTTATTTTGAAATTCAGAATTGTATTTTTAAAAAAAAATTTATTTGTACTGTTGAATAGTAGCTGCTTGGACAGGATCCAAAGTCACCGACTGTCTGGGGAAGGCCAGTCTTTATAAAGTGATTTGAATACTCTAGTATCTCTTTTGTTCGTATTATTATTATTTTTTTTAAATGTAACATTTTAAGCCAATTGCATAATTATATACCTTTTTTCTCACACACACACCTATTAATTAGCTTCAGTTTTCCCTCAGTAAATTCTTAATTTTCTGCTTATTAATAGTTTGTAAGGCAGTCGTTAAGTTTAAGTATATAGGAATAATGTCATGTAGAATAAGGCGTTAATATGTGCTTAATTAGCACTAATAAATGGCTAATATTCTAGTAATGTGCATCATAACAGTGTAACCATAAAATAAAGTGTTACCAATAATCCTTTTATTATCGTCATTATCTGTCTAGATAATCTACACAATGACCTGATCTTATCTGTGCTGGATGTTTTCTCCAGCAGATGGTGATAGAGTACTATTATTACAAAAAAAACGAAAAATATGCTGTAATGAAGTGTGCATGCCCAGCAGCTTTTGCTATATGTCTTCTAGCCATAACCAGGATTTATTCCTCCGACGCACTAAATAAGTAGGCCTATGTAAAAAGTGAACTTTGACTTAATCTGGGGACTTGCTCCCTGGAGAATATTTGTAAAGTTAAATGCATCAATCTGAGCTGTTTTTGGATGCAAAACTCCAATTAATTTTATCGAACAAAAAGAACATGAAAATCTTTGCATCGTAGCCTATAGACTTTCAAATAATCTCAGACCTTTTTAGTTTTGTTTTTTTTTAGTCATAATTTTATTTCAATATGCTAGTGACCAGTGACTCTTTGTATGCATTTGTCTAATTTCTTCACTTCCAAAACCCTTGAGCTTTTATTTTGGCGTGGAACTGCATGAAGACCTGTACGTTTCTGTGACGATAGGTTTACAAATGCTTGTCATATGAAGCCCCATGAATGTGGGGGAGAGTTTAGGATGATTCTAAGGGCCCGGAGATGGAAGGGGCCCCCCGAGGGGGAAACGCAATTTCTACTGCAGGGAAACCACCGGAACACAATTTGTACAGCCATGATCACAAGCTACATTTAAATGCAGCATAATTACATTCACATGCCATTTTCTTAAATATTGTTTTCTTGTGCATAAGATATTTTATATTTTGCATCATATCCACAATAAAATATTATTTTTAGTGCTTTTACTTGACTACATTTCCATAGTTGATCTTTAAAGTAATCCAACTTTTGTATTGTGGATTGCTTGGATTACGTTCCCGGATACTTTTTTTTCTATCAAGTAATTTGTAACTGCAACGGGATACATTTTTAAAGTACCTCCATCTGTTTTACAAACCACAGCAGTCTCACGATAGCCAAAGAAATAGGGATCCAACAAAAATCAAATGTTTGTGTGGCATAACTTCAGTCGGTTAGTTACTGCAAGGTTTGCAACCCATATGACACAAGAAGGACCCCACCACCTTGGGCTTTGGTACTAAAGCTGATCACCTCTACATGTTCAACTGAAGGTCTCACCTCGCCAAAGCCTAGACCTGTTCCTGGAGGGCACACCAAAAGCAATCTAGGTCTTCAAAATGCCATGCATTAATATGGTTTGTATTCAGACTACTTGTGTATTTTAATTAGAGCTATATTGTTGTTATTTTAATGTTAAAATACCTTTAAATAAATGTTGAATTCTTAAGAGTGTAGGCTTCCCTCTATATATGACACTTTATCTGTTGGCCATCAGCTGTATTCCATCTCTCCCTCCAGCTGTTCAGCTGTTAATGTTCCCAGATGGGCCAACATCCATGAAGTAAGCACTGAGAATATTAAGATTAATGTTTTAAATGGTGTGACTTGACACAGACTGTGTATTTGACACTCAAAACCGAAATACATGTGATGATATCATAATCTAGCCTGGACACCTGGTATACCTACTACTGAGGTTCAAAATCTCTTCTTTTATACATGCTGTATAGTAGGCTGTCTTTGGTTGCAAGATTGTGATAATGGTCTCACTGTACGACACAGGACCACCGATTAGGAGCCACTTATAGGGAAATCGGCACGATTGTTTCATGATGCTAATCTTTTGTCTGGGACAGCCAAAAATCGTGCTGAGTGTTAAGGGCTTCAGCATGGGAATGCATTAGCCTGGCTTTCGTGAATATAAAGCTCATAGGAGCTTAGGGTGTACTCACACTAGGCATGATTGCCGTGAACCGGGCTAGAGTATGAATGTCCCCCCTCCCCACTCCCCCTCAGGCCTGCACTCACATATGATTTCTGCAAGCGTGCCGGAGCACACTTACGTCATCATGGTGAGGCGGTTTCAGGATAAACAGTAGAAGCGGCGCTCTTGCTGAACGCAATGGTTTACTTTGTGGATAGTCATTTTGAGTCGTTTGGTCTAAACTAAACGTACTGCACCCGGGCACGTTTTGGAGCAGTCACACTAGTCAAACCAACCACGCTTTGGTGGTGAAACGCACTCAGGCACGGTTCAAACTGCCTAGTGTGAGTACACCCTTAGTCTGGCCAAGCTACCTTACTACTTGCGTCCATCGGATAGATCTGTATACTACTGGACGAATCTACAACCAATCAGACCACTCATTCCGATGACGTACGTGGAGTGACAGAACTTGAAGACACCGTAACCAATTGTAGCTAGCTTCATTAAGGCAGTAGGATAATGTCTTTACTTACTTTAATAACTTCTGCTCTGTTTTCAAATGTCATGAAAATTTCTCAAAACAGCTGCAACAGCAAAGTCGAACGATTGTTGCTGCTCGGTACACGCCATGTTTAAAAGCTGGTATGGTCGCAGAACTGCTGCATCATCGCGTTACACCCGCCTCAGTCGTGCTGGGGGGGTGGGAGCTTGTTTCTCATTGGTTCCCACTTTTTTGGGAATCTAAAATGCTCTAAAACGGCAGCTTGGCCAGACTAACGAAATGAATGTAGCGTCAAAGGATGTATGGGCGGGCCCAGGCTAGGAATGCATGACATTCTGTGACAAACATAGAACAGATTTACTGTTCCATATTTTTGGAAATATAAGAATTCAGCTGGTCCTTGATTGGTCATTGGCTGGTCTAAGCTGGTTCCTAGCTGGTCACGTGCTTGTCCTAAATGGATCCTAAGCTCAGGACCAGCTCATGACCAGCTGAGGATCAGCTTAAACCAGCAGACATGCTTCAAGACATAGCTAACCCGCTGGATTTTCAACAGGGTTGCTATTTCCAAGAAGCACCTCACAGGCCTATAATCCATCCTTGTTTGTAATACATAGAATGAAGAATGTAATAATGTACCAAAACTAATATACACCATCAAAGCTGCTATAAAGTGTTCAGACAGCACTTTTAATGCCTAAAGTCAGGAACCGATTACATTTCTTGTTTATTTCAACATTTCTTGTTTATTTTTACATTTCTTATTTTATTGTCCCAACAGTCACTAACTCACATTAAGTGCTGTTTGTGTATCTATATCAATTTTACAGTGGTCTTTCAGCTGGAGCCCTGGTCTATAATCAGTATTTGACCCTCATGAGACCCTTGCAACTGAAAAATGGTATATTGGTATACATATTTTTGTGCAAAATGTAATGCTCATCTTGGCATGTTGAAATTGTAAAAATGTTTCCTGCTGGGGTTAGAATTAAGTTATTAAGTTACTATTTTGTGTATAATCAATATACAATGTTCTAATTTAGTTAGATAAGTGTGTTTGTACATGTTAGACTCCGGATGGGCCTTTAGTCTGGTAATTCCATAGCTCCTGGTTGAATGACCAAGCTGCCGTCTAATATCTTGATTTTTTTCTGCTTTTGGCTAAAAAAGTAAGGCAAAGTGCTCTTCCACCATACATTCTAGTTATTTTTTTTATCCACTTAAAAATTCACCACATTTTATTTTGCGTCACCATACCTACTCGTGTAACTAGTCATTCAACCATCTTTAAATAAGGAAAACGTGGAAGTGTTTGGTGGCTTATAAATTAATTTCTGTTTGGACCCTAAGGAATGAACGGAGCTATGCTAAATGCCAGTGGTGCTGCGGACGAGAGCGATTAAATGCACATGCTGAGATGGGAGAGGTACGTTTCAACTCGTGTAAGTTGATGGAAGAACATAGCTTAATACAGAACAATGGTGGCATTTTTCTTTAAAATATCACCACTGTGCAGCCTGTTTATCAAACCCACAGGATGCATTCAGAAGAGGTTTTACCAGACATCATCACCACACATATTCATTTAGTAGTAGTTTTGTTATTGGTAAAATACTGTGCTGGCTTAGTAAAATACATCCTGGTCATCTTTATCTAAACGGTTCCACCCAAGACAGTGTTTATTTTAACACATGAACTCTAAAAATTCCAAGACATCCCACTACACTGGTCATAAATTGCACTTTAAAATTATATAGTGGGTGTTGTGTCTTTACGAAGGCCTAGAATTTTCTTTGTACGTTGGCTGAGGTGTATGCATCTAATCATTTTAGACCTCATGAGATTCTTTGACAAACACTGTGCTTTTTTATAGTTCTGTTCTCGTCCAGTGGAAAAGAGGAGCACAAAGGCACAAATTTAATGTAGTTTTCCAGCACATTTGCCGCTTCTGCTTCATTTGTTGAGGTAGATTAATGATATTTGGACACTGGACCTGTACATTGACATAGCGGCAGGAGTCACTTTAGAAATGATTGGGTTCTCAAAGTTCTCTCTCATACTTTTCTTACTCACTTTTTTGCCATATTGATTATAGATTTCTAAATAATTAATTTTGAAGTCTTTAGCTTAGTTGTTTTCTCATCTGTGATTCTATGTGTGAACACGTGTGTTTCTTCACCACATCCAAGGTCTTGTGTGGAGAAGGGCCAGCTTCCATCTGGAGCTTATTGCAGCTGACGCCATGCTGCGCAGCCCAGGAAAGTGCAGTTATCGATGTAAATATTACGTTGTGTGTTTACTACATATTTTTTTTGTATTTCAGCCTAACTCTACACAAAAGCAAGTTAGCTACCTCTTATCCTAACAGCAGTGTTTAAAACTCCTTAACAGGCAGATAATACATCTCCGAAGCACAACCTTTAACTAATGCCATTCAAGCTGGGTCATGGGAAAAGACAGAATCCAGACCTCATTTATTAGAAGAAAAAAAAAAAGCCCTCTGTGCCGATGCATATGGCTGCAAACGCTGCCATGGAAAATGCAGGCTAATGCATTACAGCAGTTTGACTGATTCATTGCAGATGGCACGGGCAGAGCTCGAGCAGAAACATGGCCAAATGCCGGATTCAAGTCAATGCATGATTCTGGGAGAATTTAAACAATCACTCTAAGAGGCTTTCCAGCGGCCTGTGTTCGCCAAAAGCTTCTCGTAAAAGAAGAGAGAGAGAGAGAGACGAGAGAAATGTGTGACCTTTAGGTGCAATAAGAGGAGAACTAGAAGGGTTGCATTATGTTTTGATGTGTGAGGTTGTGTGTGTGGCGTGTGAATAAAGGAATATCTCACACTTTGATGTGGTAAATAGTCTCTTGCAAAGCCTGGAACTGATATCGGCTCCAGCTGAAGTCTAACCAGAAGCGAGGGGAGGTCATTGTTTGGTGGCAGTTCGGTATTTGAATTTAATTTAAAGCCTGTTTTGTAGCTTTATCTTAGTTTTCGTGGATAGATGGATCGATAGGTAGATAGATAGATAAATTGTTCTCATCTGTGGTCAGTTCTACAAATTATATGTCAGACGAAATGTATTCTATTGATTTCAGAGTCAAACATCGCCTAGGTATAAGGGAGAAATGCAAAGAGACAGCTGTGTTTTACATAAGAGCTTTGGTTAAAGCTGAATCGTATTCCTTCTGTTTCTGATCTTTCTTTTTTTTCAGGAAGCCAGAAGCAAATATAGAAAGACACCACAAAAAGGAAATCTGGATCCGTTTGGGTTGAATGAGGTTTATTTGGAAAAGTAATGAAAGTTCCCAAAAATCCGCTTCCTCAGTTCTTGTTGCCCTCAGAAAATATAGTGCAAAAAAAGCATTTTCTCAAACACATGAATGAATGGCTCGGGCTTTGGCATAGTTGGCACTGCAAATATCCTGTTCTCTTTGTGTATCCTTTAAACATAATGTTTGCTTGGTCAAGAAACGGATACTTTTTTGTTCGTAGTGTATAAATAAAAGGTATACATAACCCAAGACATATTTTTGAAATCTTAAAGTCATGGGTAATTTAGGTATAGATATTTATTTTTTACTGGTAATTTAGAAAACTGGATTTTTTTCCCCCGTTAGTGTTTTAAAATGATCATGATAATGATTACTTCTTTATTGCATTGTTCATTCTCTTATCCTTCATTTTCCAATCTTCTCTTTCTTTGTATTCTTGGTAGAACTGTATGCTATTTCTGAGCCAGGTTTAATCAGGTAAGTGGCTCTGCATGGGCCGCCACTTCAAAGAGCACCACATTTCCAGACAACACATCTATACAGGTAGACAAGACCCACATTACCTAATAGCCTCGGTGGACCTGCGCTGGAGGAGGCAGGGAGAAAGACAGTGGAAGCTAATCTAATCTACAGGCACAGCATCACAGGCCGCGGAGAACTGGGTGGAGTGAGATGGAGGCACAGCTAGAGTAATTGAATATCCTCTTCCTTGATTTAAAACATCTTGTCATTTGATGATTGTGTTCATTTACAGGCTTCAGCGTGGGTGACCGCTCTGTGAGACACGGGGTGGGAGGTTCCAGAAGGTGTGAGAGACGGCGAGGAGGGCCAAGGTCAGGTCTAGAGGAGGTGCTGTGTCAAACGGTCAGGGGGTGGAGCTGTGTAAGTCATATTAAGTGAAAATACTGCATAACTTTCCTGTTGACACACGGATCAGGGTCATGACTCCTGGATGTGTTGTGACACTGCACATTCATACTATACATATTTGCATATTTAAATTCAAACTAAAGACACATTTTATGTTAGCTAGAGAAAAAGCTGGTATGAAGCCACATCAAATCTTGAGGTTTGAAAGTTTTAAGTTTGAAGTAGATTTGAGTTTTAAAAGAAACAGATAGATGGACATGTTTTAGCATGTTGCTACTGCATTTCAACACTTTAACTTGAACATTTGTTAGCATGCTGTTAGCACAATACATTGCTATCACGTAAACAGGTTGTTTAACATATTGCTAATGCGTTTATAACATGTATATTGCTAGCATGATTTAAGATGTTGTTAGCATGTTTCTAACATGTTTTAGCATATTGATATTTTTAGCATGTTATTAGCATGTTTCTCACATAATTTAATATGTTTAATTGTAAAACTATACCTTCTGATATATTTAATCATATTAAAAATAAATACATTTTAAAAACTGCTAATAAAGATTGTAAAAGATTTTTAGAATAATACATTTTCAGTTAGTTATGATAAATATATTTCCTCATTTAAAAAGACTATAAATATGTTCTGTTATGTATCATTTATCTAGCATGTAAAACCTATGTTCATTATACTGTGTATTCATATACAATGTGTACGGAAAGTATTCAGACCCACTTAAATTGTTCACTCTTTGTTATATTGCAGCCATTTGCTAAAATCATTAAAGTTATTTTTTTTCCTCATTAATGTACACATGTCCTCATATTGACAGAAAAACACAGAATTGTTGACATTTTTGCAGATTTATTCAAAAAAGGCAAATCTGAAATATCACATGGTCATAAGTATTCAGACCCTTTGCTCAGTATTTTGTAGAAGCACTCTTTTGTTCGAAAACAGCCATCTGAGTCTTTTTGGGAAAGATGCTACAAGTTTTTCACACCTGGATTTGGGGATCCTCTGCCATTGCTCCTTTGCAGATCCTCTCCAGTTCTGTCAGGTTGGATGGTAAACGTATAAACGTTGGTGGACAGACATTTTTAGGTTTCTCCAGAGATGCTGAATTGGGTTTAAGTCAGGGCTCTGGCTGGGCCGTTCAAGAACAGTCACAGAGTTATTGTGAAGCCACTCCTTCATTATTTTAGCTGTGCTTAGGGTCATTGTCTTGTTGG
>JAUMHI010000046.1:15401714-15414917 GCA_032359435.1 Enteromius unitaeniatus | reverse complement strand
AGTCTGAATACTGAATACGTACCTGTTAAATAAATACTGTAAATATGGTGTCCCTACTTCGCGGATTTTCACCTATCAGGTCTGAAACGCATCTACCGCGATAAACGAGGGATCACTGTATTGTCCGATCTTACCAAACCATACATCAATGGAAAGCGTATTTATTCAGCTTTCAGATGATAAAACAAAAAAAAAATCAAAATTTCGATAAATTTACACTTTAAATTACACACCAGGATATTTAGTACATATTTACAAATAACAAAAATGTGCCAAATATCAGCTGTAGTTAATATTATATACACAAAATGCATAAATATATTGCACATATTTTAATAAAAATTAGTGCTGTCAAACGATTAATTGCATCCAAAATATGCACAGTAAACACACTTGTAAACAAAAACTTAAAATGCGATTTAATCGTGATTAATCATTTGATAGCACTAGTAAAAAATACATTTATTGAAAACTGTGCTGGTTTTTGGAGATCTATGTTGCTTAGCAGACATATGTTTTTTGATAGACTGGAGTTTGATGTTTTCTGGCAGTTCACAGAGCGTTTGGCTTAAGAAGAGGTCTGTATTAGTAGACATGGAGTGGCCCGTTTCCACTCTCCACCATGAAACACACTGTTCTCCATGGCTCTGATCTCATGCCTGACTGATGTTAAACTGACCTGACTGGGATTTGCTGCCAACTCACTCCGTTAAACTTCCTCAGCCTTTCACTGAAGTGATCTTAAAAGACAGTCGGCCCTCTAATGCATCTAACAATTATCTATTTTAACATGTTGGTCTGCAAGTATTTGGTCTGTAGAAGCCTATTATTTTACTTGCGTGCATACAAACATGCTTTTAGTTTTTTCTAAATAGTTTCCACAATATGTTTTAACTTGTATTGCATTTGGGTCTATGCCTTTTTATTTTATTGCACAGGTTCGAGAGCACATGTGGACCATCATAATGGAGTCGGTGGTACCATCAGACAAAGGCAACTACACCTGCCTGGTGGTAAACAAACACGGCAGCATCAATCACACCTACCAGCTGGACGTAGTCGGTCAGTCATGGTTCTTTTCTCCTCTTACTTCAACCATTTTAAATTTAGTTCAGTCCAAAAGCAAAATTCTGTCATTAATTACTCACTCTCATGTCGTTCCAAACATATATGACCTTCATTCATCTTCAGAAGATACTTTAGATGAAATCAGAGAGCTATTTACTACATTTCTGGCTCTGATCTGATCAGATAGCTCTCGGATTTCATCAAAAATATCTTCACTTGAGTTTGGAACAACATGAGGGTGAGTAATTAATGACAGAATTTGCATTTTTGGGTGAACTGACCCATTGAGTCCATCTTTTTTTGTTGTTGTTGTCCTTTTGTATGCGCGCAAATTTGTGTTGGTCTCCCCTTCCCCACTCTCTCAGCTGCAATGATTTATTGCTAAACCTCTGATTAAATCGATTCACGTTTTTTTAGCAAAGCACTAGAGATGGAAAACAACCCCCAAGGGAGGGTCGCAGAACCACTGCAATGTTTACTCGAGTCAATCAGATGCAAATGGGTGTTGTTCACCACGCAGCTAATGCTCTGGCCCAGCACCACTAATGGTTACCATTACTTCCGTGAAATGAACTGATGTAACGGGTGGCTTTACACTTTGCGTGCAAGTGTCTGTGTGCTTGTCAAGGACAGACACATGGACTCCGTTGATGGTGCGTGTTAAATGATCCATTGCAAATACAAAGTGTTTACTTGATGCCGTGGACGAGTTAGAGTCGCGGTTAGTGGCTCATGATGAGATCAGAGTATTTGGAATAAAGTTATTTAATCACTGATTGACTGACGTGGACTTGATTGATGCCTTCATTAAGAAGCAAATAAATCAGTGCTTCACCCATCTAGATGGAGCCCACTGTGACATCATTTGCACCATACATACACATTGACACACTGTTTGAATTTGGCACACAGAAGACACTCACACTTTTATGCAATCAAATCCTCCTAGGAAGGTCCTACTTATTAGTTTAGAGGTTGAAATTATGATGTAATGGCATGTGCATGACTTTGATGAAATGGACACATTTTTCAATTGATTCATTTGTGATACTGAACGCAATATGTCAGTAACAAGCTGTTTGTATTAACTGCCGCTCCGTTTGAAAACGGATGATGGAGTTTTACCGCTAATCAAAGGCTTTATTTGCAATCCAATTCTTATTTACTTTACATTTTAAATAATAATCAAGTTTAACAAGATAAAAATGAAAATTTGAAGCTTAGTGAACTTAAATAGTTCAAATAGCTTTAACTTATATGTATAGTCACCTAAGTAAGAACTTTTTGACCTATTTGAATTGAATAAACGTACAATTTTAAGCCAGCACGAACACTTAAAGTTCAGTTAACTATTTATCTTTTTAAAGCTAGTGGCAGATAACATTTCCACCAAATTACAGCAATTATAATAAACGTTTAGCCTGCATGTTAAAGAGGCTGCTTCCTGCAGGCTACATGACATTACAGCAAATGCGATATTCAGCATATGTTCAAAAAACAGTAATGTAGATTCCAATTTAGATTTCTTTAAGAGAAGAAAAGGGTCAGTTTTTATGGTTAATGGCTTCATTTAAATGACACTGTGTATGGTGTGCTTGTTTTATTCAGAGCGTTCACCTCACAGGCCGATTCTCCAGGCTGGGTTGCCTGCTAACCGTACAGTAAAGGTGGGGAGTGATGTGGAGTTTGAGTGTAAAGTCTTCAGCGATCCTCAGCCTCACATCCAGTGGCTGAAGCACATCGAGGTCAATGGCAGTAGAGTTGGCCCTGACGGACTGCCGTATGTTCGGGTCTTAAAGGTAAAACCCATTTAACCAGTCAATTCAAATGTTTGATTAAAGTGCTTTCGTCATTTCATTCTCTCCCTGCCATTGATTTACGAGATGATATTTCACAGTTAAAGATTACAGAATATCTGGATTAAAACACAAGCAAAGAAGCAGAAATAAGTGATAGCAGATAAGCAGATGCATATATCAAATAATAATGCAATCATCAAACATTAAAAAGTATACTAATCAAAATGCCTAATGTACCAAATCAAGTGATGATCCAGGAAGTGGCTGGCAGTTTTTTTTTTTTTTATATAAATGCTGGAAGGGAAAGATTTATTAATAACAGAGACACCTCAGAGTTTACCATATTCAGCTAATTTAACTCGCCCTACATGAGTGTAATTGCAGTGTTATTTATATTCTATACAGTTAATAATGTTTAGATTTTAATTATTTTTTTTTTTTTTTACTTTGGTTAGATTTAGTTTTTTTATATTTCTATGTAGCTTCTTCTTTTCAGATGTTGTATTTTTAGTACTTAAAAACTTAAAATTTAGGTAATTGCCAATAAATAAATATTTTTTTCTATTGATGTTGTCACAGATATTGCTGATGCTGTAACCTAGAACATTCCTTCAAATACACATTTCAGAAATCTGTGTTGATCTTAACCTTTTCGGTTGCTGTTAAATATCTGTCCAAATTTTTATTTCCACGTCTTTTTAAAAATAACATTTGACCATATTTCTTCACTTCTACGGACAGAGCACCTGAATAACTGAAGGAGGATTAACAGCTTTTTTCTTGGCAGACTGTCACAATGAGTTTCTTACAATTCTCACAATTCTTAAGAGCAATAATGGCAGGTGTTGTCCTTCAGTGACCGCTGGGATCACAGTGACCTCAATGTTTGACTTTGTGCTTGACCTCTGATGTATCTTTGACCTCCACAGCACTCTGGGGTCAACAGCTCTGACACACAGGTCTTGACGCTGTACAACGTGACAGAAGAAGAAAGTGGGGAGTATATATGTAAAGTGGCCAATTATATAGGCCAAGCCAACCAATCAGCATGGCTCACCGTCATTAAACACATGCAAGGTAACACACGACCCCAGCTACTGAGATTCATCAGTGCAGAAAGAGGCATACAGAGTTAGATGAAGGTAGAGACAGTGATTATATCAGGCTTTTAGGTGGCCGCGACACCTCTCCCACTTCATCATTCTTTTTTTTTTCTCTCTGATGCCTTAAATGACGCCATGGAAAATCCCAGCAGAGCAACTGGAAGTATTTTGGCTTTTGTTTATACTGGATGTTTCCTTCTCTCCATCTTTGTGCTACACTTTGCCCTCCTAATAAGGGTGTGTTTCATGCCCTCTGAAGAGTACTTGCGCTCTCTTGCACTCCAAAAGCGTTTCTGTGGCACCTTGGGAATGTGCCCGTCCAAATTCCTTCAGCTCGCTCAAGGGCTTATTCTCTACCTGGCTCCACTTTGCTATTGCTTTGCTTTCATAATTGAATGTCTCGTTCTCTCTCAAAGAGTTGTCACAATTGCAAACATTTTAGTCACACACACAAGAAAAAAAGAATACTCCCCTTTATTTGAAACTTTAAATATTAATATAAATCTCATAATTCTACTAAAAGTATATAGTTTGGATATATCTTTTCAAGGAGAAAATGTAGAAATGTGAAGAAAGTCTACAGTGTAACATTTCATGGTATCTTTGATTTGCATCGAAAAAACTATAAAACAATAATTCCTGCTTTGTAGGGGCGATGTGTCCACAATTAACATGAGCATACAGAAAGTGAGAAGAAACCTCAGTCCACATCAAAGAAAAACTAATGTTATTTTTGCCTTTGTTTTATATTATCTGGCCAATAGTACTCTGAGGATGAATTTTTAAAATGGCACATACTAGTATTTTCTTGATGTGTTGATAGCAAATTCAGTAGGTGCTATATTCGAATCCCTTCCTGCTTCCTTTTCTGAATATGTGCGTGCGTGAGAGCGATTCGGTGCAGTCTCTGCTGGGTCATGTTCCATGTGGCCCGTCTTGTGCATGTGGACGCTAATGGGTGGACGTCACCCTCATCTTCAGGTGTTGGGTCTCTAACAGGTGGAGTCATCTAACCTTAAACCTGTCAGCAGGGTCATCGAAGGATTCAATCAGGGAGCAGTCCAGATTTCTTTAAGGGTGCTGAAGGGTGTTTCTCCAACGCCTTTCTCTTATGTTGTCTGATCTTCACCGCTCTATATCCAAAACCTCTCTGTCTGTCTCTCCTCTGGTGGGTTTTCCCGGAGCTCTCCGGCTTCATCCTGTGGTTCTTTTCTCTATAGATGGCAGGCATCAACACCACGGATAAGGAGATGGAGTTACTACAGATCAGGAATGTGTCTTTAGAGGATGCTGGAGAGTACACCTGCTTGGCTGGGAACTCTATCGGCCACTCCCATCACTCTGCATGGTTGACTGTCTATAAAGGTATCTTGTGGTGCTTCTTTTGGTTGCTGGTTTCTACTCTCTGTTTAACAGTGGCGGTTCCCACTGTGGGTTGAATTCGGTCACATGACGGTTCATAAAATCTAACAATACTTTGCTCAAATACTTAATGGAAGTATTGTTTTTGACCCTCATTCTGTTAAAATTGACTTTACTGGAGTCCATTAGATCACTAAATAACCCTGCTCTGTTTTAGCACATAGACTGACTTTTTATAAATGTGACTCATGTTCAATCAATTTGGCGATTGAAAAAATAAATAAATAAATAAAACATTATACTGAGCGTGTAAGAGAATCCTAGCATATGAATGTGATTAATTGTCCTCAGAGAGCCATTGTCAATGCCAGTAAACACTTGCTCTTGTGTTCATTACAAGTAATACAGTGGTTTTCGTAGCAAATAACAAAGCCAAACGTATTCTTTGTGAACCGTACCATTCTTCAACCCCATTGTGTCCGCTTTGTGTTTTTTTTTTTTTTATTCATTCTGGGTGTTGACTGACACTCGAAATGTCAGTCGAAGCATGTCAAAATGACATGTTTCTAGTCTTTCTTTAGAGAAATGCAATCAGAGCGAAGCCAAACCTCCCACAATCTCAGAGTAAAACAAAGTACATATGTGCTCAAAGACAGGAATGGTCATTTAGAAATCTCATTAACGCTAACGTGAGTTGATGACCGTATGGACTTATTAAAGCAGTTTCATTCTCAATTTCAAAGGATCACTCTAGAGATCACATGACCAACCTTATAGATAGATAGATAGATAGAACTTTATTAATCCCTCGGGAAGGTTCCTCTGGGAAATTTTTTTTTATATTTTATATTGGTAACCCCATGTTATTTATTCACTTGCGGAAAAAAAGAATCCTGGCCAGCTAGAAGTATATATGTATATTGACCAGTGCAACATGAACAAACAATCTGTTCACTGCTTTCCTAATTGGAGACATTTGGCAAACATCTCAAATTATTTTCACAAAGTACGTCAGAAACTGTAATTTAACTGCAAAATAAGTTATGTAAAGCATAACAAATAGCAACTGAGAACAGATGGCATATTGTGGCTAGTGGTTTGGCAAAACTTTGTTTCCATTATAAACTTTTTTTATTATAAGATAATCTTCCTAGTTTTCCAAGATTAACCCGTTTCCACTTAACATTTCTGTTTGCCTGAACGCCGGACAAGCATCGCAAAGAGCATGATTTTAAGCATAAAGGCTATGCTGACATCATTTCCTCTTTGGCCCAGGTTTGATAAATGCCTCACTCAGAGGATGAATCTGTTTAAATCTTTTTAAGTAGATTCAATTTATCAAGATGCTTGTCGGTTTAAGTCACATTCAACACTTAAGAACGAACTTTCATTCTCGCTGTTGAATGTTGGTTTTCTTCCATTTGCATGTTGCAGATTGAGGGCTTAACTCTTATTTACAAAACTCATTTTGTGAACACAGTAATTATAGCGTTTGAGCTTCATGTTCACACTACAGTATTCGTATTTGATCGTTCATTCAGTTATTAAAAGAGAAGGCAAAGAGAAGTGATCTGTCAATGAGATGCATTTGCATGTGTATTGTTGTGTGCTGTGTGAAATGTATACATGACACAATAATCTTTTGTGTGCATGAATTGTGTGAAAGAAAGCCAGTATTATGAACCACAGCCTTGGGGCAGACGAACACTAACCAAACAGCATAGGAAATACCTGTATCAGCCAGACTTCTTGTGTAATTTTAGCTCTCCATTTATACTGAAATACATCCCTGCTCAGATTTTGTCTACCCACCCAGATAAGCCATTCCTCTCAATTTACATTTTGTATTTGTGTTGCAAATTTAATGTCTCGTATGAGTTTACATAAGGCCATTTTTTTGGTCTAATCTCGAAGCAAAAGCTTTAGCAGTGGTTTCCTTCTCCTAGTCACATAAGCGAAAGAATGTGCCATGAAACCCGATCCATGAAAGAAGTAATTATCATGCTACAATAGGAGTTTGTGTTCATTGCAATGCACCACTCACGTGAACGATGCCGTCTCAAGAACTGTTTTAAGAGTTGTATCTTGCATGTATGTGTGTGCACCAGTGTGTCTGTGCTTTTACAAAGAATTGCGTATGTGCATTAATGTTAAAAACCAGTGGCCTAGAGGTCTCCGGCTAATATGATATGCTTTAGACTTCTGTACCAGCAGTTATTCGTACGTCTTCATACTTGCTAGACAGGCTCACCATTAGGGTCACAGTTCAAAGTATCCTTTCCAACTGACCTTTTGCTAAGCTATTTTTAACAAACATGTCAAATAAATACATGAATAAATACAACCAAATTTAAATGCAGTGTGTACATGGCCATTAAATGAATTTGAAGAAGTCAATCATAACCTAGTGTGTCCTCTCTTGAAGCATTGTGTCATTATTTTAAGTGGCCCAGCAGCGTTTTATAAATACTTTTGCAAAATAAAATTTGAAACTTGCAACACATGTTTCTAAAAGCTTAGAAAGCACAAAAGTAGGGATTCTCAGTAAGATTAAGGCTGGACTTAGCAAAGGGTCAGTTGCAGAAGGGTCTGCTGGTACAGAATCTCAAGCTCTGTTTGCACTTGTACAGACAGAATTTCTTTTTTAACACGCAAAGGTAAATATATAAATATAAACACAGTTCGTTCAGCATTCAGCAAGCTCATTCCCTTCCCTTCTGCCACCTTGCATTGCTCCCTTCTTTCATTTCCAGCCAATCCTGTGCCTTCACTGCCAAACCAGACCTACTTGGAGGTGCTCATCTACTGCGTGGGCTTCTTCCTCATCTGTGTGATGGTGGTGACCGCCGTGCTGGCCAAAATGCACAGCTCGACCAAGAAAAGTGACTTCAACAGCCAGCTGGCCGTCCACAAGCTGGCCAAGAGCATCCCGCTGCGCAGACAGGTAACAGAAAGTAGATAGGGGGTTTGATCTCTTTACCACTAAACGAAAACCTCTAATTTCAGCAGTGTCTTCTCATGTTAATGTTACTATTGAACATGTGATGGATACTGAAGTGTCCAGGTCACCTTCAGGGGTTTTCTGGATCCGCAATACTGTTTGAAGATATTTAATTCTAATATTAAAGTGTCCGTAAGCGGCACCTAGTGGCAAAGAATGAATTAGCATTTTCTTTCAGACCAAGGAGAAAGACCAACAACTGGGCAGCAATATGCTTATGTTTCATGTTCACGTTCGTTTTAGTAACACCAATCCAATCACCAACACAGAACTGCATGAAAGATCGTTCTCTAAATTATTTTTTCAGTAATTCTCACTATGAGTTAACTATTAGTCAAATTAATTTAGCCTCAGTAAACTCTATTAATAGTAAAGTCATTGTTAAGTTTATGTATTGGGTAGAGATTTAGGGATATAAAATATGGTCATGCAGAATAAGGCATTTACGTGTGCTCTATATGTACTAATAAACTGTCAATATGCCAAGTAGTTAATAGTGAGAACTGGTCCCTAAACTAAATGGTTGCCCTGTTCCTTAAAATGCAGCCAAATTTGCAAAATGTAATGAGTAAAAAAAGTGATTTTTCTTTTCTTTTGATTGTGTAATGAAAACCAAGCAGTACTGTATCTGCATGACCATCTGGAACTCGTTGTAAAATACTTGACTTTACCTGGGAAGATGCATGAAGTCACTTTCAAACCAGGCTGAGGCCTTGAACACGTTTTGAACTCTGCATGGGGAAATATTCAGATCTTGGATTAATGAAATAAAGTGAGGTTTTACGTTTGCCTAAAATGGCTAGCTTTTACTTTCTTCTTGAGCTGATTGTTGAATTTTGGGTTTGGATTGTGAGTCTCATCCCATATATCTGCATCAGCCTCTGTAGGTGCCTCTTGAGCTAGTAACTCGGACACACGCACACTTCATTTCACATTCATTTCTGTTGCTGTCTTGTGTGGAGAGTAATTTGGAAGTGTTTTCGTACAGGTGTCTGTGGACTCCAGCTCCTCCATGCACTCGGGAGGGATGCTGGTCCGGCCCTCGCGTCTCTCCTCCAGTGGCTCTCCTATGCTCTCAGGGGTCTCCGAATATGAACTGCCCCAGGACCCCCGCTGGGAGGTGGCCAGAGACAGGTAACACACACACACACACACTGCACTCATCATCTGATGCATAAAAATGCTAAAATGGCCTGAGGAACGGTGTCTATTGGACAGTGATTTAATATTGTGCATGTTCAGACTGGTTCTTGGGAAGCCGCTTGGAGAAGGCTGCTTCGGACAGGTGATGATGGCCGAGGCTATTGGGATGGATAAGGACAAACCCAGTCGTATCACCAAAGTGGCTGTCAAGATGCTCAAATGTAAGTGTTTTCTTGTTAGCTGACGGTTATGTGTGTGTGGTGTAAAAATGGAAGTACGCCAGCAAACTCTGTCTGGATTTCAGTGTCTCATGAGGAATCTGATGGTCTGCTGAGCTTCTGTCTGTATTTCACTTTCACCCTGAAGCATGTTAATCGAGCTCTTGTGTCACATACCATACCAGAGCAGCTGTTTATTCTTATTCAGATTCTGTTTCCCGTCCTCTCCTCTCCTCATGCTCACAAACACTCTGTGTGCTGATGTTTTCTAATATATACTAATAGAATTTTAGTATTCATTTCAATATTGTTTCCAGTATTTTTTAGTATCATTTAATTATATAATAATAATATATTATAATAGAATATATAGTATAATTAATTATATAAATATGATTGTATTACTTAAATCAGTATATTATTATAATTCTATTGTTGTTCCTGTTGTCATTTCGAAATATTATAAATATCATATTTTCAGGTATCACTTCAGTTTTTGTCATTTTTCTGTGCTTTTGCCATTTTTAGTACTCTTCTGTATGGATTTAGAGTTTGTGTGTGTGTGTGTGTGTGTATATATATATACACACATGCACACACCAAGAATTAATCAAGAAATAATTGTTAATATTTATATGTCGCACCTTTTTTCTTTTTAAGCTATTTTCTATATTTTTAAGGTTTTTATTCCAATATTTAGGTTTTATTTCAGTTTAATGTGCAGCTTCAGTAACGCACTGCTGCATGATTAATCATATCTGTCATATTTGTGTTGGCTGATTCACAAATAAATGACTCTTATGAATTGATTCTGTAAATGAATTGGCGAGGCAGACTCACAAACAAACTCTCATTATTCATTTGATTCATTCACTTAATGAACATCTGACGCAGTTACTGATCTATTATTCGTCATACATAGACAGTATTTTTCCATTATTAATTGTAGCGAACTGAATTACTCTGAACAAAAATAATAAATGCTCTTGGACTTGTTGTGCACAATTCATCAATACACATTACTTTACAGAATTTCTCAGTTATAGCATTTTTTTAGTTTCCGCTATAATCAAGTGTAGCTTTTTTCCTTTTTTTTTTACCACGAATACAGTTAAATGTTGCAAACTGTTAAGTTGATATCATGTCGACAGCAGAAATAAATGAAAAGGGAAAGCATAAATAAAATTCCCCATCTGCTCGGTCCGTTTGTCCCTCATAGCTCAGAGGCTGAAGGTTTCGTGACCTGTCATACTAAGATATATGCTTGTTCATCAATTGCTTTTATAGCCGACGCCACAGAGAAGGACCTGTCAGACCTCATCTCCGAGATGGAAATGATGAAGATTATTGGCAAACACAAGAACATCATCAACTTGCTGGGGGCCTGCACACAAGATGGTGAGTAAAGGATAAATTAAGAAGGAGGGAGGGAGACGGGTGGATGGAGACGTTTAGAGATAATGCAATACGGGCGTAAATCATTTCATGTTTCAAAACCAATTTTTTAGGCATGCTGCTTTTTGACTTCAAAAGGACAGGATGTTGTCATCAGTCCAGCTATTGTGATTGCACAAACTAGATAAATTTAACCCGGCTTCCTCATTCAATCATTTGTAACTTCTAGATAAAAAAACGCAGCCTCCTCAAAACTACCCCTGTAAAAGAAATGCTAATTTGTTAATCAAGTAAACTACTGTTAGTGTTTTTATTATAATTTAGATTTTTAATTTTATGTGTTGTTAATATTTTGCAATACTTTTTTATATACAGTTTTCAGTTTAATTTTAGTATTTTTTTGTTTGTTCTTTTATATTTCTATTTTTCTTCAATATATTTTTTTTCTCAGTTTCGATTTTTTTTAATTTTTATTTCAGTTTTAGTCATTTTTGTAACAGATTTATTACCCAATTTTATTTCAGGAAGTTACCAAGGCACTTTTTAAAAAATGAAAAATGAAAATCTCTTTGTTTTATTTTGCCTTTGTTTACAAATTTATAATGAAAAAGAGTTTCTAATAGTTTTAGTTAACAATAAAACACTGTTAAAAATCCTGTTCAGTTTTTTTTTTTTATTATTCAGCAAGGATGCATTAAATAAATCAAAGGTGACAGGAATGGCTTTTATTGAATAATAAAAAAATTATTATCTTTTAAACGTATTATTCCTCTAATACTGTTTTCAACATTGCTAATGAAAAATGTTTTTTCAAATCAATAAATAAAATCATCAATGAAGCATCATGTGACACTGAAGATTGAAATAATAATGCTTAAAAATCATCAAAAAAAATAAAATAGCATTTTAAAATATAGTAAATAGAACATTTGAAATAATATTTCACAGCATTTATTTTTTTTACTTTGATTTTGAATTTGAATAAAAACAGCATTAATGTGGGTTAGAGACCCTCCTTAAAAAAAGCTGTAAAATACATGTTTATTTAAATCCCATCTGCTGTCATTGTGAGATAAACATCCTGGCATTATAATGGTTTTCCACTAAGCTGCTCTCTGTACACTTTAATAGCCATTGTAAAATGAATGATGTTTGACTGCTGATTTCGATCAGTTGTGTTATATTTCTGCATGAATTATGTGTGAGTGAAATGTTTTCATATGTCCTTTTTAGGTCCACTCTACGTCATTGTAGAGTTTGCATCGAAGGGCAATCTGCGGGAGTATCTGCGTGTCCGTCGTCCGCCCGGGATGGAGTACTGCTACAACCCCGACCAGGTGCCTGTGGAGAACATGTCCATCAAAGACCTGGTGTCCTGTGCCTATCAGGTGGCTCGGGGCATGGAATACCTTGCATCCAAGAAGGTGGGCTTCTCTTCTTATATCAGTCAAATTAACATATGACTTGGATTAATTATTAGCTTGATTAATACGCATGGCATATTCTCTGTTGTAGTGTATTCACAGAGACTTGGCGGCCCGTAATGTCCTGGTAACTGAAGATAACGTTATGAAGATTGCAGACTTCGGCCTGGCCAGAGACATCCATCATATTGATTACTACAAGAAGACAACCAATGTAAGATTTTGGACTGGGATATGAGAAATAAAATTTGATCTTTAATTGCTGTTCAAACATAAACCTTCCCAAGCAAGTCAAAACGTTCAGCTTTTGCCTCTTTATGCCTGTCTATGGGCCAAGTTTGGAGGGTTCTTGTGCCCCAATGGAATGTCCTTGCCAGCCTCTTCAGAAGCAGCAATCCACTTGTCGTTACAAAACTCTCACTTTGGTTTTATGCCCAATTATGAAGTCAAAGCACACCTCTCTAGTTAATTTGTGGGTCTGTGACCGGTGCAGGATGAGTTATTCACCCAAAGTTTGTATCGAAGAAAAACTTCGCAAACCTAATTAGTCTCTTCCCAGCAGGATTTGAAGACAGCGTTTGTCATAAATCTTTAATCTCAAACAGATGATGATTGTGTGTGTGTTTTCCTCAGGGCCGTTTACCGGTGAAATGGATGGCACCTGAAGCTCTGTTCGACCGCATTTATACC
>JAUMHI010000046.1:15389162-15401614 GCA_032359435.1 Enteromius unitaeniatus | reverse complement strand
TGTGTGTGTGTTTTCCTCAGGGCCGTTTACCGGTGAAATGGATGGCACCTGAAGCTCTGTTCGACCGCATTTATACCCATCAGAGCGACGTGTACGTCTCAATATATTCTCTTAAACTCACTCGCGTACAAAATGCCTTTGTCTTATAATAATGCTCGCTCTTTGCATGTTAGGTGGTCTTTTGGGGTGCTGCTGTGGGAGATCTTTACTCTTGGCGGCTCACCGTACCCAGGTGTCCCTGTCGAGGAGCTCTTCAAACTGCTAAAGGAAGGCCACCGCATGGACCGCCCCTCCACCTGCACCCATGAACTGTAAGACTTGTTTTACAGCTGTGTTTTCTGTCACGATGGGAGGGGTTTTAAACCTGCGTTCGTTTGCAGGTATATGATGATGAGAGATTGCTGGCACGCCGTCCCATCTCAGAGACCCACGTTCAAACAGCTGGTGGAGGATCTAGACCGCACCCTCTCTATGACGTCCAATCAGGTGAGCCCTCGCTGAAGCTGCTTCAGAACAGTTCAATAATCAACAAATCGGCTTTCAGTGCTTTGCATTGTTAACTGTGCTTCAAAACAGCTTTGCTTTTTCCCAAATTGTTTTTTTTTTTATTGTGAACACAACAGCATAGAAATATGAAATAGTAATGATACATTATTTTTACGTTTTTGATCATTATAATAATTAGTCACCTGATGATAATGATCATGATAATAATTTAATTATCAGTGGTCATTGATCAAGAATAATAAAAGAAAATTATTATTATTATTATTCAGTAATTAATAATTATAATAATTGGTCAATATATATATATATTTTTAACAATCTATTCTAGGACAATAAAAATACATTTAAAAGTGTATAATAATATGATGATTGTTATTAATAATAATAGTATTATAATTGTTCAGGCAATAATAAGTGAATATTAATACATATACAATATATACAAGTATAATAACAATAATTTGTTATTTTTTAGTAGTATTAATAATAATAGTAGTAGTATTGTAGTAATTCAATAATTAATAATAATACATCATAAAATAAATCTAACAATAACAAATAATTTGTTATTGGGAAGATATAATGATAACAATAATGGTCTTAAATAATTACTACTAAAAACAATAATCCTCCTCAATAATAATAATACAAATAAATGATGTAATACTAATAGTAATAATCAATAATAATAAATTAGCAAGTAATATTAATCATAAGGTAACACTTAAGAACAGGGAGTGTGAGTATATGATCTTAAAAAATGGTACCAATAATAATAATTTGTATTGTTATAACAACAATAATAAATGATCTGTGTATTTGACCTTTTCTAGGAGTATCTGGACCTGTCTGTGTCTCTGGACCAATTTTCTCCTAATTTCCCCGACACGCGCAGCTCGACGTGCTCTTCCGGTGAAGACTCTGTGTTCTCTCATGACCCCGGCGCTGATGAGCCCTGCCTGCCCAAATTCCCCCCTCATCCCAGCCGCGGAGTGGCATTTAAAAAGCGCTGAGCTCCCTCGCCTTCAGTTCCTCTCCAGTGTGCTACCAGGCTGGACTCGGCTCATGAACTCTAGGAGACCATGCTTCATCATACAGCACACTACAGAGCGGCCATGAGCTGAAGAGCTCGGCACAGACTTCATCATGAGACGCTGGCTTCACAGCTGGAAGAGAACAACCCGGGCCTTCACTGACCCCCATTACCTGTTGATGCTATAAAGCTACAGGGCACTTGAGCAGAAAGCGGTACACGTGTGTTTCTCAAGACTCGTCAATATGAAATATCCTCCTGCCATCATCTATAATCCAGAAATCCTTGCAGACGTCACCGTCATCAAACGAGGAACAGAAAGATGGATGTTAGGAGTGCAGCAAGGACTTCCCAATTCGCAAGAAAATGTATTCCACTCAATGCTCTGCCTGAATGTATTTTAACAACGGGCACACAGATTATCTGACTGACAGCCTTTCCTGTAAATATATCTAGAAATGTATAAATATGAATATATATTTACACTCTACCCTTATTTTTATGACACTATTTGAATTCGGTTGCTTTTTGTACCAGGATGTGTTTATGTAGAACTTTTTGAAGTGTAGCTTTTTTTGAAAGGGACTGCGAGGAATTGTAAATGAAATTCTCTTATTAAGAGCTGATAGATGGCCAGTTTTCTTACTTAAATGTTGTCGTTCTCTCTCGTTGATGCAGCTGGGCAGAAGTGACTGCTGCTATCTTCCTGATGGTTACACACTTACAGAAAATAAAGCTACAGAAGCTGTCACTGGGGCGGTAGCATTTCAAAAGGAGCCTCACTTTTGTACCTATTAGGTTGAAATATGCACACTTTAAGTACTATTATGCACCTTTAAGGTACCAAAAGGAATCCTTGAGTTACAAACTTACCCAGTGACAGCTTTTCTACCTTTATTTCTGAGAGTGTGTATGTATTGAAAAGGTTCTCTTCTTCGCGTCTTAAGCAAGTCGATGCATTCTTGCAAAGATGAAATTCACCTGAAATGTACTTCAGAGAAGCTATAAATGTTTAGCTTCGTGTGATGAGATGACCGTGCGTTAAAACAATAGTCAAACATGGGTAAGATCAGCAGATCGCTTGTGTTACGAAAATGATGTACAATAAAAACCCTTCATACCGCATAAAGAACCTTGTAAATATCTGATGAGTTTACAACGTAAATTGTGTTTACAATGAAATTGACTCTCTCATTTACCGCAGGTTAGTAGGGGCGATTAAATATTATAATGCATAGCTTACAGTGTAAAAGCCGAGTGTAGCCGTTAGCGCTTTATTTATAGCGGTGTGAATGACCCTTCCTAGCGAGGTGCTATGCTACAAATGCATCAGGCGGCAGACACTGTTAGGGTGGCGATTGGCTCTGTGCCAGCGGCTGATGCATCGCCTCATGCCCACCACCAGCTCATGCTCCTACAGCCAAGACAAAAGTACCAGCTTTGATTTATATGGTTGAAAATGTATTTGAAGGTTGGAGAGTATACAGCAGTTTAAATGTAACGCCGTTTGTCATGTTTATGAGACGGTTGCAGTAAATTTTAATTTGCTGAACATTGTTTTGTTCTGAGAGACGCGGCGCGGGTCAGCGGATATGGACTTGTGAAACACTGGTTGTATGTCTGTTTTCTCCAAAGGCGTACAATTGTGATTGTTGCATTTCAGTTAAGGCAACACCAAATTTATGGCTCAAATGCATCAATAAATGTATCAGCTTTTATTTTATATGCAACAGCTTGTGTGGAATTCTTATTACGAGTTGAGCGCAAGTGACTCCGAGGAACCAATTCAACTTCTGTCATTCTCTAGTTTGTTTGAAGAAGGATTTGTTAGATATTGTTGTGTCATAAAGTAGCTTAAAATATGTAAAATATATAACTTTTTACAGATTATAATAGTTCAACTGTAAAAAAAAAAAAAAAAAAGATTAAATAATAAAATGTAAATACTAACCTGTTAATTACTTAAAAAATGAAAATAAAAAAAAAGTATAACCTGCACAATATATTATCAAAAGTGGATTTTCAACACGCTTTAATAAAGATGTAACAAAAGACACCAACGAGCATTAAAAAAAACTAAAAATATATTATGTAAATGAAAAAAAGTACATGTCACAGAGGGAATGTCAAGTCATGTTTTTTCCACTTAGTTCACTGTAATATTACATGCAATGTCCTGTTTGTTTTTGACTATGTAGTAAAAGAACTTATAGTTAACAGGTTTTTACTGTAGAATTTTTGCTTATTTTAATTTTGTATTAATATTGTTTTATTATTAATTTTTATTCTAGTTTTTGTTGCATTTATTTAATTTTTTTTTACATTTTTTACATTGCAAAAAGTTAGAGTAGGGTAGATGTTTTGGAAGAGGCAAGCAATAGCAAATACAACACTGAGATTACTTCATGTCCTTCACCGGTGAGAAAACATTACAGTACAAAATATTATAATAATGCATTCTCGCTGATACGATTCTCATATCACGTCCATGTGAACAAGTTGCTCAGAGGTACGCAGTTCTTGGACCGAGAGATTTGATTGAACGAACAGTTTATGGTTCTACACCTTCTGCAAATAACATACATATTAGGGCTGGCCCTTAATAGTCAACTAACCATTAGTTAACCAGAAGAGGCTTGGTCGACCAAAATTGACGACTACTAGTGGACCAGAAAAACCTATTAATCATAAGCAGCACTAATACATTTATATATAGACCACATAATTTAGTGATTGTTATTGGGATGTGAAGAGACTTTCAACCAGCATAAGAAAACATGTTTTTGAACCAAAGCCAATGTGCAACACCACTTTTTTTGGTGCTTTTTTTCCTTTTTTGTGATTTTCATTCATGGAAAAGAGCAGTCTGAACATTCTACTTAACACTTTCTGTGTTCCTCAAAAGAAAGTAAGTTATACAGGAATGACATAAATATATTTTCAAATAGATGACATCAAACGTCTGTCTCGTACAACAAGAACAACTGGAATTCAGGCTTCTTGGCTGACTTCTGACTCGACGAACGACGTAATGTCACAGCTTAGCGAAGAAGCAGAAATTTGGCGGCCTAATGGGAAAAAAACGGAAGTCAGTTATAATTTGAAAACTAGAAATATTTTTGTTACAAATACCCAATGATCTGCTTCAGAGGATATGTGATAGATTCGTTTGTGGATATATTCGATTTACCGAGCTTCAAAATAATGGCTGCATTACCAAGCTTGGAACAGCCAGGATACATTTTTTAAAAACTCAGGCTGTTCGAAGAAAGTCATATACACCTAGGAAGACGTGGGGGTGATCCGATCCGATCCGATGCAGGACAGTGAGCTCTCTGTCTTAAAGCATCTATGTTCTGTGTGTGTGTGTGTGTGTGTGTGTGTGTGTGAGAGAGAGAGCGGGGGTGGATGGGGAGGATGTAAAGTGAATTGTATTATCAGATTGGGCAGATGGGGAAAGCGGAGCCATCAGCAGGAGCAGGACAGCTGTGCTTGAGCCGTGTTAACTCAACAACGTCAGCAGAATTTCAGCCTTCAGCACAGAAAGTTGAAGGCAATCCAATGTAAGCCGTGTACTTCCAAGCATTAAGTGTCACAAAGAGGGCAAGTGCAGAGTGTTGGGCCAAACTACTCTGAGCAGCCAAGAAAATCAGAGTTTGTCTTTTACTACAGCGAATGGAACGTTAGTTGTGTGTTTGTTGGTTTGTTCATGGTAAGACTGTTAGTAAATACATTATTAAGTGATTATAAAGCCGTTTGAAACACTGAGAGAATGGCATTTCCCCTGAATACGGTAAAAACAAACATTTCTTTTTGGTTAGTTTTTCAGTGAAGGGTAAGTGAAAGTGTTTTCTATTATATTTATATCAGATGTGTTGTCTTTGTAACCCTAAACATAATGACATATTTGGGTATTTGTTTTTATGAAACAACATTCCCCAACAAGAATGAAATAAACATTAGGTTTTTTACATTTAAAAATAACAAGGTAATTAACTGGATACGAGAAGGGGCTAACTAGTTTAGGACCAAATATTGATTTGTAGTTAAAATAAACCTTTCAATAATGCAAATAGTTTTGTTTACACTTTACAATAAGGTGTCATTTGTTTACATTAATTAATGTATTAACTAACGTGGAAAAACAATGAACGCTACATTTATTACAGTCGTTGTTAGTTAATTTTAGTTAAATTTGTTCATTAATTTATTCACAGTGCTAATGTTAACAAACTAAACGTGATGTTAATAATGCATTAGTAAAGGTTGAAATTGTTCATTCTTAATTCATGATTAACTAATGTAGTTAACTAATGTGTTTTTGCTTGTTTTTAAGCAATAGCATGGACAACAAAAGGTATACTACAATGCTACAATTACCAGATTTCAAATAAATGAGCTTTCTGTTGTAACTTTCCATGATAAAAAACATTACACTATTTTCAAAACTGTTTAAAAATGTTTCTTGAGCATTAAATCAACTTATTACAAATTATTAACAAATTATTTCTGAAGGATGCCTACAGGCTTGAGTAATGAGGCTGAAACCTCAGCTTTGAATTACTGGAATACACCACATGTTAAAATATATTCAAACAGAAAATAGTTCTTTTAAATCATAATGATATTTCACGATAGTACTTTATTTGTAATAAATAAACGCATTCAAACTGTGCATATAAATACATTTAATCATCAAATACAAATATTTGCTCACGCCTGTTTACTAAATTAGCCTATTTTATTTCCACAGGACTTCATTTATGTGAGGCTGTTCTTGACATCGTGTCTCATATACCATCATTCACTCCATAAACAGTCACACTCGGTCAAGCAAGGACACTCTCAAAGCAGTGAGTAGTTGGGATTTCTGTATTCATAACATTAACGAGCAAAAGCAACAGAAGTAAAGAAGCAGCTCTCCTCTACTGAGGCCATCCCAGCACCTGTCCGTGGAGAATCTGATATCTCCGACTGAAACAGAGCGTCTTCACTGGGTGGAGCGCAGGCTCTTTATCACTGTCTCTGATATCTTTACTCTCTGAAAAGGAAAATGTGGGGTTTGGAGATAAAGAGGGTATTTAGGGATCTCTAATCTTCAAAGAGCCCCAGATTGCTCTCTAAACGAAGGCCTCATGAAAAAAAATGTTTTTGTTTATTCACAAAATACTTCAGATGAGGACAAACCCACACATATTTACTGTTTCTGCATGACTTCAGAATGGACAGAAAGTCTCCATACTTGTACAGAGTTTATGGTCTGTGTTGGTAGATAGACTTCTACTAGCATACTTTTACAAAGAATACTTTAACAAAATACTTTAAAAGAATAAGTGGAAATTGAATTTTGGACATTTAGTTGTATTCGCCATTAAATTAAAATACATAAAAGTTTAAATTTAGATTCAATTCTAAGCCCTTTTCTGCCACTGAATTCAAAATAATAAAAAAGAGTTTTTATTTCACTATTCTGATTTTATGTCTCACAGTTCTCACTGTTAAACTGTGAGGAAAAAGTAAGAATGGTGCGAGGTTAAAAAGTCATAATTACATTATTTTATTTTATTTCATTCAGTGGTGGAAATGACTTTCATAAAATACCATTTTTGAATTTAAGAGTTCTTTTTTGACCCACTTAAGTAGGACTTCTTAAATGCTATTGTCTTCTAAACATGGTTAAAATGTACCTGAATGTACTAACAAACATTTACATTACAGAAAAAATTCTTAATAGAAAACTTTCTAAAAGTAATTTTCATATATTAATCAGCACTTCAAAATAAAAAAAATAAAAGATTATTACATGATGTGACGGTTCATTTAACTTTTAGAACAACGGGTTCCAACAGGAGATTACAATTTAGTACACTCCATGGGGTAAGTTGTCCATTATAGTTCTATATGAGAAAGTGTTTTTGTGACATTCTGTCAGATGCAGGGCTTTTTGACCTTTACCCATAGGTGTGCCCTGATTTGGGTCAGTGACCCGTTGACTAAGTTGTGTGTGTGTGTGTGTGTGTGTGTGTGGCTGCACTGCTGACAGGGGTCCACGTGGAGATGAATCACTGGTGCAGAAATGACAGAAAGGCCAAACAGGGCACTCAACCTGTCAATCAATCTGAAATCCTGTATTGTTGTTATTTCCTGTTTCTTCGGAAAAACAAAACGAGTGGAAAAAGAACCAACAGAAATCAGACAAAGAATTCAACAAAAGATTGAAACGCTGTGTTTCAAACTATATCACAGTGCCTGTGCATATTCCTTTTTCTCCTGAGAGACCAATGTTATGCATTGAGGAGGTATTTTAACCGAAAGCACTGGTTTAACATAAAAAAGTTTTTTTTCCCCAGGACATTAATTGACAGACTCAAGTGTTGTATTATTGTGATGTTTTTATCAGCTGTTTGGACTCATTCTGATGGAACCCATTCACTGCAGAGCATCCATTCGTTAGAATCTGTTCCTGTGAAAAAAAAACTAACTCATCTACATCTTGGATGACCTGAGGGTGAGTTATTGTTTTAGCAAGGAGCTACTTGCCTAGAAAATGTCTTTTGCAATGACCCCGAGTCTCATTAACACTCCTTTTCCCCCAACATTTTAATTGCCGTACTTTGGAGAAAAAGAAGCAATATAGATTGCTCTAGACATGTCATCTCCCAAAATACACCTGTTCCCCTGAGGCTGTGCTCTGCCCCGCTCACACCGGATCAGATTTCCTCCACAGGTCGGTCGTAATATACTCGCATGCATTAGATGGGGCTATGATCTCTACTTGTCAGCTTGTTATACAGCATTAGCCCTTTGGCTAAACTTATTTTTCTCTTCTGAACAGACAAAACAATACCTGGGAGAGAAAAACACACTATATCACATTACGCTCACAAACGTCTTGCTTGAGGCTCGTTCTACATTTCGAATTTCTGAATCTTAAATAGATTAATAATGTAGGTCATGACTATGATGACGTTGCAGTGAGTTATTTGTTTTCTCTCAGATCCCAGAATGAATCTATTTATTATGTATTTTGCAAATTATGTGTCAAACAATTTGACAATTTTTTTTAATCCTTTAAATGCTATATTACTTTGCATTGTGTAAAATATTGGCACACTTAATTATTAATAATTGTAGTCCCCTTACTTTAAGATTAAAGATCAAACTAAACGACGGCAGCTTGGATAGGTTACTTGAATCTGGGCCTTGTGTTTTGAGTAAAGAAGGAAGAAATGACTCAGTCGACTGATGTCTGCCTCAATCTCTCTAATCATATCACTGAACCTTGAAGCTTATGTCTTTGTATCCTTTGTAATTGAATTGGGCTTAGATTAAATTGCATGACAGCACTCCTATTGTTTAGTTTCAAAATAGGACACAATTCGTCCTCGGTAAGACCGAAGGGCTGAACCGACTGTCAATGAAATGCATAAATCAGTTCAGATATGTGCTCTCTTCCTCTCTCCTCATTCTGCTCAGAGTAAAGAAAAAGAAAAGAATGTACACACAGCAGAATTATGTTTTTTTGGTATGCAATTCTTTAAAGGTTTGTGCAGGTTATAAGGAGGTAAAGTTTCTTTTCAGGGCTAAGTAAAGAACAAAAAAGATAAAGTACGGAACATGTCAATATGCTCTCAACTGCAATTGTGCTGTATTAGTAAGACTTCAGTGTTTAAATATGCATCTTCCTACTGATCACTTTATTTATTTTGCTGCAGAAAACAAACAAAAAACACAAACATAAGGCTTGAAAAGCTCTTTGACAGCTGTAGAATATGGAAACTGTTTTTGTAACTTCTGATCAGTTTGTCTTGTTTTAGGTTTTTTTCTCGATGTAAATGTCTAAATATTCTTAAATCAAGATGTCTTTGTTTGAAGCAAAATGACACAATTTGATTGAAAATAAGAAATATCTGCCAGTGAACTTGGACAAATATCTTAAATCTAAAAGAAGAGAACATACATTTTCACACCCTATTCACAAATATTTTTAAGCATTGTATACATGCTTCCAAACTTGATTGATTTGCAAGACTTGGATCCCTGTTTCATTACAATTGTAAGTAGGGTTGCAAAGGGGCAGACATTTTACAGTGAACTGTCAAAAGTGTTTTTATTGTTTCTCCAAAAGTGTCCAAAAAATTCACATATTTTTCCAAAACCTCTAGGAAATTTATAGGAAATTTTCCACCCCATTACAACCTCAACGGCAAGCCATTTGCCAACTTACAATTTCTCTCAGTTACTTTGGTGCATTTCTCAGATCAAAAATGAAAGTGTCAGAGCTACTTGTTGAGCCTCCACATTATCTAGTTAATCGTGCACATCTTAAAACAGTTTATCGTTCTTTTGAACAGTTTGCGATTGCTTTGGTACATTCATTCAACTGATTATGAACTGTGGTTTCCTACATTTTCAGTTCTAATATCATGTAATTGTAATATCTTCTTCATTATTGACATCACATTTTCCTAATTGTAATGCCTTCTGCATTACAGTAACTTTCATCCAAACTGTTACTATAGCTCACATTCGGTACCACTGTGCACTGTTATACTGACAACATGAATGAACATTTTGACTTTTGATCTTTTTTGTGAACAACAACACAAGGACTTTTCATTCTGATGGCACTGATATGTTCATTGACATGAATTCTTAATTTTTGCGAGATGAACTAAAGACTTAAGAAGCTTTTGCAGGAAATCCATTATGTGGAGCAGTTTGTACAAATTGTTTTGAAAAATTAACATATTTTCTTGCAAACATCAAAGGATGATTTGAGAAATGCACTAAAGCCACTGAGAAAAGCTGTAACAGACCATTACAACCATTCAATATCTTGGAATATATTTATGGAATTTACACAGCTGTCTGGCTGATTTTGATAATTGAATGGATAATTTTGCATGTGATGGCTCATAAGCAAGTTTAGAAGAACAAACCATGTGCCTGTAGTTATTGTGCAAATTTTAGACAACTGCTACTTATTTGCACACATGTGCCATTACAAACATGTGCCAATACAAATCAACATAAAATTAAAAAGAAATTAAGATGTGAAGAAAAAACGAACTGTTGAGACATCTGAATGTATTGTTTTAAGAGAGAGAAAGAGAGAAAAATAAGTCTAATTTAAGAACTGAACCAAAGCAATTGGGAAAAAATCGTTGCCGTCCCCCTCAGTGTCCTTCTTCCCGGAGGTGAATGAGGAGCTGACCAGATCGTGGCGAGCCCCATACTCATCACGCCTGGCCTCCAGCTCCTCTCCCCTCTCCTCTCCTCCCTCGATGGAGGTGCAGCCTGGGGGTTATGTCTCGATCCCCCAGGTCGAGCGCGCTGTGGCGGTGAATCTCTGCCCACACAGCGCAGCCGTCTGGCGTGGACCATCATGGCTCCCGTCCGAGGCGTGTAAGACCTTGTCCGCTGCCAACCTAATACTCCTTGCGGCAGCCCTTCCTTGGAAAATCCCCTTGAGGAGAGACCTTTTCTCCCAATCTTTGGAACCTGCACTTCCAGCTCCTGGATGCTCCTTTTTAGCCCCTAGTATCAGTCGAGATAAAATACCTGTCGTTTAAGACAACCCTCCTGATTGCTCTGGCCTCCATCAAGAGGGTAGGGGACCTCCAAGCGTTCTCCGTCGACAAAGAGTAGCTAGAGTTCGACTCGGCTGATTCTCACACTATCCCGAGACCCCGGCCCAGCTACGTGCCCAAGGTTCCTACCACAACCTTCCGAGATCATGTAGTAAACCTGCAATCTCTGCCCCTGGAGGAGGCAGACCTGGCCTTAGAGTTGCTGTGTCCAGTACGCGCATTGCGCCTCTACGTTGACCGCACTCGGAGCTTCAGATGCTCTCAGCAGCTCTTTATCTGCTTTGTAGGTCAGCAGAAAGGGATTGCTGTCTCCAAACAGAGGTTGGCCCATTGGGTGGTTGATGCCATCTCCTTGTCTTATTTATACCAGGGGCGCCTCTCTAGCAGATATCTGTAGGGCTGCAGGCTGGGCAACACCCAACACCTTCGCCAGGTTTTACGACCTCCACGAAGAGGCTGTGTCTTCCCATGTCTTAAATCAGACAAGCAGGTAGCGGGAAGACCAGCTGTTGTTGGCTTGCTGCTATGCTTCTCAAAGGTGAACCCGTTCCTCCTGCCCCACAGACGGACTTAGAGCGGAGTTAGTCCCGACAGTGCTTCTACTGGATCTCCTTCACCAGTAGGTTGTGGCTTCAAAAACCTTGTTCCACAGGCAGCCAGAAGGCTGTGTTTCCCTTCACTTATATCCATATCTTATCGATATAGTGCATTCTTCAAAGTTCCATGTAAGAAATGTTCATGTCTCCTCCCCCCCAACCCATGCTTAATAAATAAATTGAAATGGCTGACATCCCAGCGGGGCCCCTATTTGGCCCCCTGGGGATTGAGAAGGTTATTTGCAGACTCTCCTGCTGACACGCTTGCCTGTCGGCACCGGGGTCTCTGCGTAACGCAGCCTCTGGGTCGTGGCATTTTCCACGGGTCTGTTCCCATATGCATCGTCGGAGTGAACTCGACTGAAGGGGAATGTATAAGGTTACATAGGTAACCCACGTTCCCTGAAGGAGAGAACAGAGATGTTACATCCCCTTGCCACGACCCAACTCGGCGAAAACGTGCAAGTGCATTCCAGCCATGCCCTCTTATACTTGTAACGTGCGGCTTCGCTTAGTGCAGTGTGTGCTCGCGCTTCTCAGCGGAGCAAAGGAGCGGAAGGACTTCGGCTTTAAACATTTATTTAAACACCACGGAGAAAACAAAGAGCTGACGAGGCAGCGAACATGCAGCAAACACAAACGAAACACGACATGCAACTTCAACATCGGACAAACGGGACTGGAAAACAAGGGCTTTAAATACACAACACTAAACGATGTGGG
>JAUMHI010000046.1:15372657-15383217 GCA_032359435.1 Enteromius unitaeniatus | reverse complement strand
TTTTCTTTTCTTTTCTTTTCTTTTCTTTTCTTTTCTTTTCTTTTCTTTTCTTTTCTTTTCTTTTCTTTTCTTTTCTTCTCTTCTCTTCTCTTCTCTTCTCTTCTCTTCTCTTCTCTTCTCTTCTCTATTAAGATATTTTGTGTGTTAATGGTAATTGTAAATATTACAATTATAAGTCTCATTTATGTCTGTAGAAGCATGAGAATGAGTTACATGCACTCCGTAAAAGAATAACTCACCCTAAATTGAAAATCTGTTAACAGGGCTTAAGAAGTTGATCAATGTTTATATGTGAATTATAATGTAATTAAAATGAAGTTAATGTTTTAACTGCTTGATTAATTATTTTTTACATAATATAACTTCGTTCGTGTTTTCATACTGTTACTCTTAAAAATCTTAATTTGGTTTCAAAAATTAACCATGGTCTAATTGGTTGGGAGTAACATGAGGGTGATTAAATGATGACAGAATTTTGTTCTATTTCAAACCATAAGCTATAGTAGAGATTATAAGCCCTGATAGAAGTGTCTGATAAAGGGAAAATCCAAAATTAACAAAAATTGAGAAAATATGATTAAATGGGTTGGGTCAAAATAAGCTAGTGGTGAAAGAACACCTTCTACTCCATCTGACCCAGCATGAGCACTGTGTGTTACAGTACCTCAAAGAACCCAGAAGTATTACTCATGCACAATAAACCACACTTAATGTGTTTACAGAAGTAACCCAGCGTGTTTCAGAGTCTATACTTTGTAGCTGGACATAAAAGTAAAAAACAACCTTTTTTTAGTTGTTGTAGTGATAGCTTCTCATTTCACATTACATTAACACTGATGTTTTAGGAAATCAAAATAATAATAATAAATATTGATTATTATCAATAATAATAACAATTGTAGCTGTTCGCGTGAACCCAGTAAAACATGCAGCACTGTACAGTTATTTCAATCAGTCACAGCCTTTAATTTGATAACCACACTATCCTATTCAAGATTACCATGTTGTCTCTTTTAATTGTTTTTCTTTTATATTGGATATATTGAACTATAGTTCTCCTGTTTAAAGAACACTTTTCTAAAAAGATGCTTTTTCAAGCTTATTCACTGACTTCTACAAGATGTGATTCTTGTGCATAGAGGTTTCTAGTACATTATTTACTATAACCTCCACTGACCGGTCCATCACCCCTGCCTCTTCATCTTGGTTCAACCTCCCCATCCCACTACTTTCTCTGCTGCAGTTTAAGTGTTAGTGTGTGGGATTGTTAATAATTCAGTGTCAGCGTTGCAGCGCTCTGGTCTGAGGCTGAGCGTGTGCTGATACTCTCCTGCAGTCTGTGCTCTGAGAGCTGCACCAGAGAGAGAGAGAGAGAGAGAGACTGCAGAGAACACTGAAAAAATCTAATACATCCTCAGACACGCACCCAAGGAACACCAGTCACTGCCCGCTCCCTCTTTGTCCAAGCCTTACTCGCACCCTGGATCTTCTTCCCTTGCAGTTTTCTTAATAAGGAACCAGGATCGTCCAGCCTTCTGTGTTTCTTGACTGAGACAGCTCAAGCTGGAGAAGAGAAGGTGGAAGATGGTGGAAGTGAGGCCCAGATGGACCCCCCGATGGCCGGGTTGGTGGCTGTCTGTTTGTGTGCTGCTTGTCTGTATGTTTGGGACGGCGGTGGGTCGCCGGGCTCCCAAAACCCCTCGATGTCCAGCCACCTGCTCCTGTACCAAAGACAGTGCCTTCTGCGTGGACACCAAAGCCATTCCCAAGAGTTTCCCGCCAGGAATCATCTCCCTGTGAGTACTGGAAAGATCACGTCTACCTATTTCTTCATATTCAAATAGGGGAAAGTTGCCTATAAACTGTTTTTCTCAGCAGCATAACATTGTCTAGAGTTCATGATTTATACAAAGATTTGCCCATTATGTCATGTGACGTCATTCCTTGTGATGTAGTGACTGTTTTGGGCCTGTAAAACTACAAAAAGGACAGCAAAACATTATAAAGTAGTCGTTTGACTCCAACCTGATATTTCATAGTCACTGATATTTATTGTCCATCTTCGGTACCGCATTTGTTGGCCAAACTGCAGTGGAAAGGAAATTTTAAGTTTTATGGCTTGACTATCATGCGTATATATAGTGCATGTTATGTAATATAGAGTCGAATTCACTACTTTCTGAGTAGAAATCATAAATATGTTGGTGAACTATTCCTTTAAACTGACCAGACAGATAAACAGAAAGCTGAGCTATATGCAGAAACCTCACCACATACACGGTTATTATCATAACATAACCACAGATACCATTTATTTCATCAGCTGTCTCAAGATTATTCAAGGTTTTACCTCTCTCTGTGTTTTACATACAATATTAAGTTCACTGAAGTTATAACTGGGTACTGTCTGCAGGCAAGTCATTCATTTATAAAGACTTATGTAACCAGGTTCATTCAGGTTCATTCGTATTTATGTATATATTCTTAAGAAAGTATTATTAAAGGTTTTTGATTTAGATTTCATGTTACCGGAGCAATATAGAGAGTTTTGCACGCTGATGGTGCCCTTATTTTCAGACTGAGAATATAAGAAGGAAGGAAGATCTGTGTCCTACTTTCTAATAATTAATTTGAGAGATCCTTTCAGGTGTGCAGAGCAACTCTTTAAGAAAAAGGCCAAACATAACTTCTCAAAATTAGAATAAAATGACTTGTAACTATATGTAAATGATATAAACATTCAGAAAAAGTGGTGATTCTCCTAAATTATTTATCATAATGCTTATAGTATACTTAAAGTTGAAGCCCCTACATCTAAAATTATATATGTGTGTGTGTGTGTGTGTGTTAGTGCTGTCAAACAATTGCGATTTAATCACATACAATATAAACATGTTTGCAAATATGTGTGTTATGTGCATATTTATTATGTATATATGAATACATCCACATACAGTAAATATATTTAAATTTTTTACATGTCAATGTTTATATTAATATAATTTATAATATAAATAAATGTATTCAATATTTAAACATAACATATTTTTTTCTGACATATAAATATATAAATATATATATGCATAAGTGTGTATATATACATAAAAATTATACACATTTGGATCTGTCAGCACTAATGCACACACACACACACACACACACACACACACACATATATATTATTAAATTATTAAGTATTAAATACATACTAAATAAATACAATACAACTCCCTTGATAAAAATCATATAGACAACATAGTAACCACCCTAAATATCTTAGCACTGTGGTGTTTCTGTAAAGGAAAGCATCATTCGTAAATGTGTTTAGAAAATGTAAACGTTTTGAATGTGTAAAAAAATCTAGACTTAAATTGAGTGTTTTCTAAAATTTAGTGATTTTGAGGTGTTATGAAGACATATTTCTGATCTCATGAGTTTTAAATTTAAGATGACTGTATCTTAACTATATAGCAACTATATTTGTGATGATGATAATGATTATGATTATGATGGTGGTTTCTGCTATTCTATCAGGACTATGGTGAATGCTGCTTTCACAGAGATTCCTGAAGGAGCTTTTTCCCACATGCACCTACTGCAGTTCCTGTAAGTACCAAACGCACAATGATCCTCCTCTGCATTTTCTTATTATGGCTTGTGTGAGAAAAAAAAAAGGTGTGAGGATTGCAGTGTTTGTCAGCTGCATGTCTGAGCAGTGTGTAGTGTGATGTGTATCAGTGACAGACCCTCCATTTACAGACTGCCCACACTCCCACAACAACAGTGTTTCTGTCCTCCCTCAGACACAAGAGAAAAGTTTGTTTTCCAGTGACAGCATGCCAGTTCTTCAGTCTCTGAATCAGTAAACAAAAAACACCCTGCAATATCAGATATGCAATGTTTTGTAAAATCTAGTCGTATAATACATCTAAAAATCTTATGTAACTTGTAAATTATGTTTCTGTGTGAAAATATGCTGTGGTTTTCTGTAAAGACACTAATCCACTGTCAAAAGTGATATCTGTACTTCTCGTTTTGTTCCTTGCTGAAGTTATTTGCATATAGCAGTCAGATGTCATGAAGATGGTGTGCTTTCTGATGTGCCTGATATTGGAGGCCGATAGATAGATGTGCTTTCAGCCACATGAATTTATTGTGGATTCACAAACTCCAAAGGCAGTAATAATGGATCTTTTTATATGGTGATTTTTATGCAGGCTTTTAATGTTTTTTCGATGCATTGCATTTGTATATTACATAAAATTTGAAATGATCAAAACTGGCAATAACTGTAACATGCTGTTGATTACCACAGAAAATAATTTCCTAAACATGAAAACATCTGAAAATCATGTTTACAGTAATGCGATTACATTTTTGTGTGCACTGCACTGAGATAAATAATTAAAACACACTTCTGGCATATTATAACACAATGTCTTGTTTCAAAGACAATTATATAAGGGCATTCTTTTTACAAAAAAATTATATACACATATATATATAAACACACACACACACACACACACACACACACACACACACATACCTATATTATACCTATATTTTCACAGATCGCTAGTCTCGACAGAATGGCAGGCAGGCAAAGGCTGATGTGAAAAAAGTACATTTATTGACTTGAACACACAGGACAAACTTGAAAACAGGATTCAAAGACACACTGGCGAAAACGCAGTTGAAGACGGGGCAAAAACACGTGAGAGACAGAATCAAAACAAAAAGAAAGAAGCACATGGACCAACACCTGACACACACACACACACACACACACACACACACACATATATATATATATTATGTAACTATTTAAAATATTTTATCTTTAAATATGATATAGATTAACATGCTCCTTATAAATTTATAATTAAGTACTAGGTGCTTTGTTATGTTAGTCAACACATTAAAATAAATGTACTTCATACACAACTAAAATAGTACTCATCCTAGAAAATATAAACTCGTCTAAAACGTATGAGTAATGTTTATCTCAATCTTGGTTTCTTTCTCTGTGTTCTGCACAGGCTGTTGAACTCAAACACATTCTCACTGATTTCTGATGATGCTTTTGCCGGTCTTGGACATCTGCAGTACCTGTGAGTATGTAGGTGGGTGGATGGATGGATGGATTGGTGGGTGGGTGGATGAATAGATGGGTGGGTGGATGAATGGATGGATGGATGGCCTAATCAATGGTTGGTCTGAAGGATAGAGGAGTGGGTTGATGGGTGGGTGGATTGATCAATTGCCCAACAATTGGCAGGTTAGATGTTTCAGGAGGTTTTTTGTCACAAGTGTGATTTTTTCTGATATTTTTTAGACACTGGCCTTTGCTCACATAAATGAAAGGAGGAGCTTAAAATAGTTGGGTTCTTTTTGTTTCGAGTACAAAGATATATAAATTAAGAGTAAGCTTCTAGCATCTCCTCAGGGTTTTGAAAGTGTTCCCTCATTATAAGCCAGACATGCTATTTTTTTCTTAGAAAATCAAGTTTGAAATTCAATGTTTAAAACAGGTCAGAGATCATTTGCACAGCCATTGACAATGACTAGGCCTATACATCAGAACAATTATTGATGTGTGTCACAATAGGTTTCCCAATTACAACCTTTCCATCTCGGGAACTGGGGTAGGCTAAGCTCTTTTCTGTTTCTTTCAGTCTTCCTATCCGTCGCCTCTAATTCTTTCTACTTTCCTTTCACTGTCACAGTAGAATTTGATTACCCTTTTGGGTTTTACATTTTACAGTGCTGTTGGAGGATGTGCCAAATTCATATTGATTCACCAAAGAGTTTGCGGTCGCATCTATAAAGGAGACATCTGACAAAAACAATTTGCATTTACAGAATATTGAAAGGTCATTTGATAGATGCCAAAAAATACATTTATTACCATACCTGTGCATTGTATCTAAATCAATTTTTGTAGCAACATATATTGTCTCTGCAAACATTTCATCAGCGTTGAAGGTAACACATTACTGAGTAATGCAAGCTACAGAATGACTTCTTTCAAGCAACTAGTAAAGTAACACATTCATTCTTAATTTACAATAAAATATCCAACTATCTTTTTAAAATATGTAATGCCAGTTGTTTGGTTTTCTCCATTTAATCACTCCATTTATAGACATCTCTCTTGTCTCTGTATTGAGGCTTATTCATTTCACACTTTACAGCTGGCAGAAATATAACTTAGATTTTTTGTTATTAATAAACATATAATCAAGCCTAGCCCAGGTGACAAAAAGTAAGACAAAAGTAACATAATGTCACGGCCGGTGTTTGCAGAGAGAGAGAAGGAGATCGTCGGAGGCAAGAGCTTAATTTAAACTTAAAGTCTCTTTAATAACAATAACCAAGGCAAAGAATCAAATATCCAAATGTGATACGAGGAACCCAAAAACAAGTACAAACACAGGTGACATCCACATATTGACTGGCAAACACAAACTCCAACGACAGGGGTTTTAAACACTGAAGACTAATCACTAGACACGACACAGCTGGGGAAACACAGGTGGAAGGGAATCAACTAATAATCACATCATAACACAGGAAAGACCATATATGGGCAAACAGGAACTGAACTTAAAAATTAAAACAGGGAGACACAAAACGAAACTAAACCAAGAATACAAACACAGACTTTAAACAGAACTAAAGAGACATAGAAAATAACACTTTCTATAACTAAGAGTAACTAAGTAGCACAGTTAGTTAGTTATTCTGTATGGAGTAACTCAATTTTTTCATTAATTACTTTTAAAAGTAACTTTCCCCAATACTGCTTTTTAATATATAATAGCAGATGTGACACCTCTTAAAAAAGGGAAATTGAAATCAAACACTTTTTGAAGGCCACTGAGATGAACTGGAATAGTAAAAGACGTCTTTTATAATTGTGTGTATGTCAGTGTCTCTCATCTTCATGCAGGTTGTGCAGAGTCCTTCTTAAGATTCAGGTAGCGTTGTCTTTCAGACGAAAGCATTAGCAGCTCAATGACTGCAGAAAGAGAGTGAATGAGATAAAAGAGAGACAGAAAGCTTTTAGCATTAATGAAAACGCCCACAACCTCAGTGTCATTAAGCTAAAAGCTTTAACGAAGCAAATGCGGCAAGGTTTGCAGACGAAGGCAGTCTTCTTCTTCCTGAACACTGTGACTCATGAATCCATCAGCGATCAGGCAGCATGCCTTTGCATCTTTACTGTTTATTACTGTAGACATAGGGGGAGCAAATATACCATTTGATTAATATCCCTGTCCTAATCTTTTATCATCTCTCTCAAATGCCACACAAATCATATTAATGGCTTCCCCTGCAAATATCATATTTACACATATTTAATTGTGCAGCTCAGTTGTTGGTTGTATATATTTACGTGACTTAAATGGCTCATTTAATTCCTGTATTCTCTCTTTTCTTCTCTACAGATTTATTGAAAACAACGATATTCAAGCCCTGTCAAAGCACACATTCAGAGGACTGAAGTCTCTAACACATCTGTATGTACTAGCCTGATCTCATAAAAGTGCATTTAAATAGTACTCCAAATAAAAACAAAAACTCTTGGTATTGATACGCAATATTGGCGATGGGTAGGATTAGAGGTGTGGTGTAGATGTGTAGTGCTATCTTTTGATATATACATATTTATTACACGGCTCTCTGGAATGCTTATGATTGGTCAGTTGAGACATTTGCAGGTTCGTTCTTTTCAAATAATAACGCATAGCCGGTACTACTTGTGTTTAAAATCCCTCCGCGCCAACAAAGATTACAGTTTGGTTACTTGATTTACTCTAATTACTCTACATTATCCCTTACATAGCCTATATATATATATATATATATATATATATTATCTAGTTATCTAGTTCCAAAATGGTTCAGACTCATTTTGAACAGAAGTTTTAAAAAATGGTCCAGTTTTTGAAAAATCACACGTTAAAGGAGACATATTATGCCCCTTTTTACAATATGTAATATATGTCTCTGGTGTTCCCAGAATGTGTCTGTGAAGTTTTAGCTTAAAATGCCCCACAGATAATTTATTATATCTTTTTGAAAATGCCTATTTTGAGTGGAAGAAGAAACACCAATTTTTTAAAATGCAAATGAGTGCTAGTCCCCTCCCCCTTTTCCAGAATAGATCTGTGCCATTACCGCTCATACAGCTCATAGAGTGGCCGCATTCATCTGTTTTGATTCTGATTATCATGTTTATCGTGCTGAAATCATGCGCTTTAAGCCATTTTAGATTAAACGTTTTTCTGAGTGGATACATCTGGTAGTCATGTACTAAACTAAGTTCACATTTACACACAAAGTTTAGAAAAAAAAACATAAGAGTTACAAAAACAGTTGGTTAATTATGTCTGTGATGGTTAACAGCTGGGAAATAAACTGCAATCAATACATCTACA
Organism: Enteromius unitaeniatus; assembly: GCA_032359435.1. Lineage (NCBI taxonomy): Eukaryota > Metazoa > Chordata > Actinopteri > Cypriniformes > Cyprinidae > Enteromius > Enteromius unitaeniatus. The sequence goes on along the minus strand of JAUMHI010000046.1, from coordinate 15,374,770 downwards.
GCTCTCTTGTCTCTTCTGAGGCTATCTTAGCAATGAGAGCCATGGCGTTTGAATTGATATACCTTGCGAGATTAAAATGACGGTGCCTTGGCTAGAAATTGACAGATTAAAGGGTGGTATTATTTTAATGAGATCCCTTTGTAACGTCACAAGGGGAGCAAGGCTTACTAAAACAAAGTTACTGGGTTAATCTTTTTCATGTTTCCTTGCTTGGTAAATGCACTGGGGACCTGATTTTAGCACTTAAAACCTGTCAGAGTTTCATGGTATGTCACTTTTAATGTGTTTGTTAGTTATTGTACCTTACTAAAATAAAGAAAGGAGAAATAAGTAAAGTCATGTTATGTCTTTCTGTTTTGAATTTTCTTCATGTCAGGTCTCTGTCCAACAACAACCTGCAGGTTCTTCCCAGAGAACTCTTCAAACACCTGGACATCCTCACTGACCTGTATGTACCAGAGTCCCAAATATTCCTCTGTTAATGACTGAGCTTTTTCTTTTCATTTATACAGGCCCATTTATGTTGTATGTGAAAAATAGTAAGCATTCTAAAATAAAATTACCTTTTATTTTGCATTGACTGTACTAAAACTACATCAGCTTGTTTAGAAATAAAAAATGCATATATTTCTTTACAAAACTACAAAATTTTTACAAAAAAACTGCAATTTTCCATAGATCCCAGAATAAAAAACACTCACAGATCAAGGGACAATTCATGTTTTTTAAAAACTCTTCTGTACCCCTTTATTTCTCTTTCCAATGCAGGGACCTGCGCGGGAACTCGTTCCGTTGTGACTGTAAGATCAAATGGCTGGTGGACTGGATGGAGAAGACCAACACCTCAGTTCCCGCCATATACTGCGCCAGTCCTTTTGAGTTCCAGGGCCGACGCATACATGACCTCACACCTCGTGACTTCAACTGCATTAGCGCAGGTGAGCCAGTTCAGCCCATAACACATGAGACAGGTGGCTGAAATCCAGCTGAAATCTAATAGTGATACTCCTAAATCAGTAAAATTCGTAAATAGTGGTGTCATAATTAGCGCATTAACGCATGCAATTAATTTTTTCAGATTAACGCTTTTAACGTATGGGCGTGGCTAGGGTTGGCCACCCCACTCACAACTGCTCCTTCTGTCACTTTTTCTCTTGACAAGAGGTGCATTTATTCAGTTGCACGCCATCCTTACGACCACATCAACCGGGAGACGTGCACTCCACTTCACTTCAGGGCTGGCTGATGTGGTCATAAAGTAGCCTGTAGCCTGTATCCTTTCATTTCAAAGCACAAAATAAACTACGCACATGCCATTTCTGCTGAAGAGCACAAGTAAATATTATAATGGGTTTATGTGAAGATTGTTTTAAGTTCACGTAAATTAGAAGTTCTAAATGTTAAAATTGATTACAGTATACTGTAATGTTTAATGGCTATAGGTATTATAGTGGTTTTATGTTTGGTTTAATGAGTTTAATGGTTTTATGAGATAGCTTTGTAATGTCGAATGGCTAATCAATGACTAAAGAGCTAGGGGATAAACCTATTTCAGACACTTCAGAGTGATGCTGGCCTTCAGTCACAAAAAAAGATGCCACTTTACAAAAAAGTGTCTTTATGTCGTTTGTACATTAATGTTTGAATGTGAAATTATTGCAATATAAATATATATTTAAAAATATTACTGTTAGTTGGTATTAACCACAATTCAATTTTAGATAAATATGAGATTAATTAGTAAATTTGTTAAGCGATTGACAGGACTACATGTAAACGATATTACCAAAGGTATGTTGGCATTCCCTTCTAATCTCAGACTCAACCCAGAAGTTAGCATTACTTTGTTTAAAAAAAACAAACACAACGAGGATGAGAACCAGAAAGGATTAAATGGCATTTCACTAACTTTACAGGAGGGACAAAGCAAAAATGTACCATACTTTGATATGAACTTGTGTACTGATTTTAATCGTTTATATAAATGTGCACAATCATGGCTGACATAATAATTTGCCAAAAAAATATACATACACACTACCGTTCAAAAGTTTTAGAACAGTAAGATATTGAATGGTTTTTAAAGATGTTTCTTCTGCTCATCAAGGCTGCA
>JAUMHI010000046.1:15341202-15353582 GCA_032359435.1 Enteromius unitaeniatus | reverse complement strand
CTGCACAGACCGGCTAAATGACACTTTCATTCAAGCAGAATACCTGAAATGAAGATCGCTGAACTCCAGCTTGTACAACGCTATATTTGTGTTTTCAGATCTTGACACCTCTGAGAGAGGGCATGTGAGTGCTTGTCAGACTGCATAAAGCTAGCATTTGCGAAAAATACATATCTGTTTAACAGGAAGACTCTGATTGGGGAATTTGAGCTCTTGTTATCTGGCAACCGCAAACATGAATGCATTAGATTAGATAGATAGAACTTTATTAATCCCTCGGGAAGGTTCCTCTGGGAAATTTTTGAAATGTACAGCAGTTTGAAATACAAGCAACAGAAATAAGGTCTTAAAGTTTTTTTAGTCTTGTTTATCATAAACAATATCACATGTTGATGTCTAATCTATCTAATCCATTCTTGTTTTGATGAATGCATTCTGAAGTCTTTTTTCTGTTAATGCACGAACCAACCGTGCATTATTTATAATGTACCTCCTATCCAATATTCACATGAGCTTTGTTGCTTTTAATTTAAAGCAAAGTCTCAGCTTTCCAATTCTGACATATATTTTCAAATATTGTTTTGATGCGGTTTAATACGGCATGATAGATAGTTTAATCCTACAATAACCTCAGCCAATCTTTAGAGAAGCATTTTGATAAATATATGCACTACATTTTAGATTCATTATATTTTAACTCATCACTTTCATTTAAGTGATGTCATATTTAATGTACAGCTATGGAAAAAAATGAGGCCACAACGTTCTCACTTTCTCTGGATTTACTTAATTATGGTTTTGATTAAAATTGTAATATTTGTTTAATTCTGTAAAGGTCTTGACAACATTTCTTACAAATATCAGATAAAATATTGTCATTTAGAGCATTTTTCCAGAAGATGACAGTTAGCAAAAAATAGCAATTGCTTTGAAAATCAGGGAAGAAATTATTTAAAATGATGGTTATTCCAACAAATGTTTAATTTCTTAACTTTTCTGACATTAAAACATTGGTATTGTGTTGTCTAAAAATGAATATAAACATGTCTGAAAACACGCCATGATTTTTATTTTGCTATGCTGTCGTTTTATGCAACAAAAAAATGCTGTAAATGAAAACAATAACTAAATGTTGGAAGAATTGTATTGTTTTTATGACAGCCACTATTGGAATGTTTATTTTTTTTCAAAAATGTATTGGGAGTAAAACCGATTTATCATTATAGAATTATTATTCTAAACATTAAAGCAATGAATACAATTTAAATATGTACCGTAACCATATAAATCCAAATGCATTGGTATATCGGCTGAGTCGTATCATGAATCATGAAATTTGTGTCGATCAGTAACCCTACTTTCTGTTTGTTCAGGTATTTCAGAGTACGCATCCACACCAGACAAGGCCAGCGACTACATCAGCCCTCTGCTGAGCTTCGCTGCTCAGCACATCCCTAAGAACAAGCACCAGGAAACGCCTCTCTACATCCTGTGCACTGCAGGCATGAGAGTCCTGCCTGAAAGGTGTTTAATCACACACTCACACAAACGCACACCTTATATTAGCTGCACTCTGCCGCAAGGGCTAAGATTGTGTTTGTTTGCAGCCAACAGGAGGCCCTGCTGGAGGATTTGAGGACTGACATTCCTGTAAACTTCAACTTCCTGTTCTCCGACTCCCATGTGGAAGTTATCTCAGGCAAACAGGAAGGTAAGACCCACTTCTGGACCACGTCTAGAGCCATCAGCTCAGAAATGCAGGGGTTGCACTCATTCACATTACTGTTCGAACAGTTTGGGGTCAGGAAAAAAGGTTCTCGATGCTAAACTTATTTGATCATGAATGCAAGTGTAATGGTGTTACGATTTTTTTCCTATGGTGAAAAATCCTATTCTGTGATTCAAAGATGAAGTTTCAGCGTTATTACTTGAGTTTTCTGTGTCACGTGATCCTTCAGAAATCATTCTGAAATTCCTGCTAAAGAGATTTCTAATTATTATCTTTGAGGAAACTGCCATGCAAGTGTTTTTGCTGTCATTTTGGATGAATTTAATGGATCTTTTTTTCTTTTGAGTGAAAATATGAATTCAGTGGACTTCAGTTGTTTCTTTGTTTTTGCAGGAGTATATGCATGGATAGGTATCAACTTTGTTTTGGGACGATTCAATCATGTTGAGGGCGGTATGTGATATTGCGCCATTTTGTGCCAAATATGCAGCCCCTACAAAGGTAGCTTTTCATCCACAGTTTAATTTCTCTCTTTTCTTCTATATGTCTCAGAAGATGAGGCAGTGGTGGAGGTGCAGGTTCCTGGCGGTGACCAGCAGGAGACGCTGGTGCGCAAGCGTACTGCTGGTGTTTTGGACATGGGCGGCGTCTCCACTCAGATCGCATACGAAGTGCCCAAAACTGTAAGCTTTGCTTCTCCACAACAGGTTATTATCTATGAAAATTTCCCGTATTTTTGAAAGCTGAAAGTTTGGCTTTGTCGTTCTCATTCTCTCATTCTTGTTCTCCTGGTACTCTGTGGTCCTTGGCCCAGTGCAGTGCTAGGCCATGGTGAATTTGCTGAGCTGATGTCTTGGACTGAGATAAGCCTGCTGCATGCTTGTATTAGCAGCATGGCGCTTAAGCTCTGAGAACAATACTAATCGCTCTTCAACAGTTCATTTTTTGAAGGGGACCAAAGTCCACTTACAATATCAGTGAAGATTTGTCAAAATTATTGTACAACACGCTCTTACTTCAGCTTGTTGCATTGCAGTTTGTTGAGTTGGAGGTGTATCTAATTCAGATTAATTTCAATGTACAATCCCATCCGGACTAATCTATGAGGTTTCATTCAGGTTATTTCATTCAATCTCTTTCAGGCTGATTTATACACTCGTGTACAGATTTATTAGTATAGTCTCATTCAGACTTAATATATGTATGATCGTATTCATACAGTCTCAAAAAAACATTGTCAAGTTGGACAGATAATTTTCTTATTCAGATAATTCTGTTTATTTACTTTTTTTACTATATGGCCCCTATCTTTTAGTTGAATCACAGTAATTTAGGAAGAGTTTCATAATCTAATATTAGCAATCCATGATTTTGGTGTGTGTGTGTGTGTGTGCAATGTTTGGGTTTTTTTCATGTGTGTGTGAGGCCTTTTTTTTTTTGCTGAATATAATAACTGGCTTAATTCTGTATGTTTTTGAGGAAAACTCCTCAGCAGTGGTCTCTAATCTGACAGGATGCCACAAATCAAATCAAACACAATCTAAATGCAATGTTTTCATTCTGTTCTTTAGTATTTTTCTGTGTCCGTATGAGAGCTTGTGAGCTATTAAAGGAATGTTCTTGATCAACACATGTTGAGCTCAAGTGTCTCAGCTTCAGAAGTTAATTTTTACTGAGGGATGAGTCACTGATTTCTTTTGGTAATCGCCAACATGCTTTTGATAGAGCTCAACTTGTTCTGAACCCCCAACATTCCTTTAAATGTCATTGTACAGATATGATGCTGCTTCTCACTTCACTTGCTTTGCTGCCTCTGTGTTTAAAGAAACCTGCGCTCGTCAAGCGCTCTTAGATCTGTTGATCTGCAGTTTTAGAAGTTGCTCCAAATGTTGAACCTCTGTTAACATCTGTTCTCCACACCAGTCTTATATTTCTGTCTGTTTTGCTGTGTGCTACCAGGAAGAGATAGCCAAGAATTTGCTGGCGGAGTTTAACCTGGGCTGTGACGCTCACAGAACAGAACACGTGTACCGTGTTTACGTCTCAACATTTTTGGGTTTTGGTGGAAATGCAGCCCGCCAGAGATATGAGGAAAACCTCATCAGCACCACACAAATCCAAAACAAGTAAGCTCAAATATCTTTTGAACGTGAGCGATTAAAATGTACATTACCGTTCAAAAGTTTGGAGTTTTATTTTTGTGTATGAATGTATATTTTAATTCGTCAAAGATGCATTACATTGATCAAAAGTGACAGTAAAACATATAGAATTTTAGAAAAACAAACTAAATCTATTTCATAAATGCTATTCTCCTAATCAAAGAATAAAATATATCAGTTTACAAAAATATGAAGCAGCAAAAGTAATACAAAAATAATAATAAATATTATAAATATATACATAATATATATAATATAATAAATATACAGCGGCTAAGGCGCTAAGCATGACACGGAGCATCAGACCAAATGCAACAAAGAGTAATAAAACCAATTTTAGGATCATTGTTATTTGAAACTGCAAAAAAATCATAAATACAGCCTCTAATAATCACTTTTGACCATAAGTAGGCACTGTCTCAAAACTTTAAGTAATTTCAGGTTTTGATGGGACATACAAAGTTTCATAATGATACACCAATGCATTGGTAAAATATAGCATTTTATATCGTAGTGCTAGATTGTAGTCAATGGCAATTCCGAAATCTGAAGAGACCAGTTTTTTTTTTTTTGGACAAACCTTTCAGACGTTATAAGCAAAAATAGCCATTTTTGGTGTCTCCTGACCCCTAGGGGGCACTGCGCTGAAACACTGCAGCTAGCCTAAAGTCATACGGAGAGTCGTACAGAGAGCCTGAACTTTGCGTGCTTTGCATAAAATTCTATCATGTGTTATTCGAGAACGGTTGGACGAATTGACTTGAATTCCTTAAATTATCTGGATCTATTTTTGTGACAATTGGTGCAACGGCCTAGAATGAGTTTCAAAACAAATTTGGAGCTCATTCGACTCTGCATAAGTCAAGGATTCAGAGAAAAAAAAAAAAGAAATTTGTGCGGCTTACTGTTCAAACGTTATTAGCATAAATCTTTTGAAAGTTTGGAGAAGTGGTGGCGCTAGAGAGTTGGAGTCCAAACTTGCTATGGTTAATATTGGGACAGTCCTTTATCAGTGTGCAAAATTATACAGCGTTCACGCAAGCAGTTCTATGGCCTGCCAGAGACCTGCGACGGAAAAGGAGGAAGAAGTAGTAGTAGTAGAAGGAGAATAATAATAACACCAACGGATACAATAGGTGCAATCACACCTTCGGTTCTTGGCCCCTAATGATGATGTTGAATGATGCTAAAATTCAGCTTTGCATCACAGAAATAAATAAAAAAGAAATAATTTACACACATTTGTTGTGATTATGTATATATTTTTCAATAAATTGAATTAATTTATATAAATTATGAAATGGTTTATATTATACGTTTTTAAATTCTCATTCTAAAATATTTCAAATTACTACTGCATTTACTGAATGTACGTGATGATTGTCCCGGTCTGTACGAGCCCTTATAGCTTACTAGCTGTGCTTTTTTTTAAGAAACAAACTTTTTCTTCTTTTGCCTAAAACATTTTCACTTTTATTTATATTGTGAATATTTGATGTCAACCAACATGGATCTCTACCATCTCTAGACTGCTGGGTCAGCGTCAGGGAGAGAGCGCAGACTCGCCCATCCTCGACCCCTGTCTGCCAGCTGACCTCCAGGATGAGGTTGGTCCTCAGGACCAGAGAGTTCACCTGAGAGGCACAGGAGACTTCGATCGTTGCCGTCTGCTGCTCCAGCCGTTCCTCAACCGCACAAACGACACCAACACATCTCTGAACGGAGTCTACCAGCCGTCCATCGACTTCACCAACAGCCAGTTCTACGGCTTCTCTGAGTTCTACTACTGTACTGAAGATGTGCTGCGCATGGGAGGAGACTACAACTCCACCAAATACTCCAACGCTGCTAAGGTGCTCAGACATTTATACATTGTTTATATTGCTCTTTTTCAGTTGAATCCAAGCTTGCGTTGGCGGTCAAGCACTTCTGTTGTATGGATCAGAGCAGCGCGAACGCTCTTCTGAATTGCTTTCTTTGTGATACATAAATGAAAATTTGAAGATTTTTGTTGCATCAAGCATTGTCCCAGTATATAATAACCTCTAGTATATATACATTTGGTGATTTCCTACAGAAGTAGCTTCTAAAATGAGTTTTACCTGACAGTATCCTTTTAATTTCAGAGTTACTGTGCCACCCAGTGGAAGACTTTGAAAGAACGGTTTGATCGAGGACTTTACGCCTCACATGCTGATCAACATAGACTGAAGTAAGTTTAAAATACAAAAATCAAGGCAGCATTGACTCGTTTTCTTTTCAGTACAAAGGTGTATGTTAGAAAATAGTGATCAGTTTGGAGAAAAGAATGAACGGCCTGCTCCTCTTCTCCTGCAGGTATCAGTGCTTTAAGTCTGCGTGGATGTATGAGGTGCTCCACTCAGGTTTTGCATTTCCAGCAGCCTACGAGAATCTCAGGACGGCCCTGCTGGTGTATGACAAAGAAGTGCAGTGGACGCTAGGAGCCATTTTGTACCGCACACGTTTTCTACCTCTGAGGTACATAAATATGCATTTTAAGGTTTTTAAGCCGCCTTTTCTTTTTAAAAAGTAATTTATCATTATTATTGATTATTATTATTATTATTATTTTCGCCCAATAGTTTAGCTGCTAAACTGTAAAAAGTATACATTTTTATATATTGATTGATTTTTATTAATCAAGGATTAAGGAAGGAATTCTAATCTAATTATATTTATATATATTTCAAAAGCTTTATATTCACCAAAAGATCCTGTAAAAAGTGTATAGTATTTTCCACACCAATATAAAATGGCACAAGTGTTGATTATAATAAAAAATGTTTAAGCAAATCAGAATATGTTATGATTTCTGAAGGATCATGTGACACTGACTGAAGTATTGATGCTGAAAATTTCATCACAGAAATAAATTGCATTTAAGAATATATTGAATATAATATGTATACAGAACATATATACATATTAAGATTATCTGTAGTTACAGCAAACGTAATATCACTAACGCTACAAAATCACATTAAAACGAAATGCTAGCATTTGTATTTTGGTTTGGTTTGTCAGGGACATCCAGCAGGAGAGTCTGAAGGCCTCTCACTCTCACTGGCATCACAGCTTCTCCTTCATGAACAACCACTATCTGTTCCTGGCCTGTTTTCTGGTGGTGGTTTTGTCCATCCTCCTGTACCTGCTCCGTCTGAGACGCATACACAAGCGCTCCACACTCCTGCGCGGAGCCTCTGCTTCTGTCCAGTGGCTGGAGGAGGGCCTGGGTTCACCAGACCTTCCTGTTACCCTATAAGACCTTGTCAATCAAACAACCGGCCAATCGCTGAAGGAGACGCTCCTCTCCAGTGATCTGACATGGTTTCGCATCCTATCAAGTCTTTCTCCTACAGTCATGGCGTCAGCCTCTCACTGGCCAGTTTTGCATTTTCACTAAATCATTTGCAAGGGATTCTACGTGAGCTTTGGTGTAATGTGAGGACTGCAGCTTCGGGAAGGACCGCTCGGATCAGCTGTGATGTTTATTTATTAATTGTCTGAGGCTGCCTTTTGATTTTCAATGTGAAAGAGGACATGTGACTGCAGTATGGTTTACGTACGTGTCCGGAGTCTAGACAAGCCTCGGCTCGAGACTGTACGCATAATTGGACATTTATTAAATGTTTTGGTTGTGCCAAAGAAAAACAGAGGGAGATTCATTTTAAATGATGATTATTAAGTGTTTTTACCACCAAAACCTTTGTTTAATACAATTGATGGGATTTTTTGGACACTGAAGTTGGCTTGTGCTGATATCATGGCAGAAAGCGAAATCCCTTTAAAATACAGGAACACCAGATGTGGCAAATTTCTAAAATGATCCCTAAAAAGTCCCTTTTTTTTCGAACTAAAACGCCTTTCTGTGAATTATATTTCCATTACAGCACTCCATGGAGGAATGTTGAGAGAGAAAATGGCTCTTTTTTTCCTTGTTAAAGGTGGATTGTTTTTGATATTCCAGTGTTACGGAGTCAGATTTACTGCTTTATCATTGGTACTGCTTATTGCTTGTCTGTGAGTGTATGTTGGATGTTAAATGCCATCACCGATCATTTCTATGACTTCACACCGAGGCGGAGCTGTAAAAGCTGTTATTTAAACTTTTAGAGCTCTATGATGAGAATCAGTGCAATATATTTGGGGTTGAAAATCACTTCTCTGCGTGTCGGATTTCCAGCTTGAAGTTTATTAGTACATCCAAAAATAAATTATGTTCTTCCAAACCCATACGTTTCCATCGGTTTGACTTTAAACATTCAGCTGAATGTATTAGTCACTCATTTGCATGCAGTTACACTGAATTAAGATCAAGGTGTAAAAAGCACCATTTAAAAGATGATTTACTTATTCAGAGGTTTAAGTATTCTGAAGCTAAACTATAGCTTTGTGTGAATAAGAAAGAGTATAGTATATAAGTTGAATGGACAGTTTTTTTTGTCACTTGACAGTCTTATCACTATATTGAAAATAACTAGTGTTTGTTTTCTCTTTTTTTCTTTTTTTTTTTTAATTCACTTTTGTGTTTCGTCGAAAGAAAATCTAATGGGTTTGGAGCAACATAACGATGAGAACCATCATTTAAAGGGACAGTTCACATAACAACAAAACAATCCTGGCGTTTCTTTCTCCTGATGACCATAAAACAAAAAGATATTTTGATAAATGTGTTTGCTGGTACCCACTGATGTCTATACTGGGTTTTTTTTTCTTTCCATACTGTGGATGTGATGGGGTACCAACAACTTAAGGGTGAGTAAATGATGACAGCATTTTTATGTTTGGGTTAAATACTCTTTGAATTAATTTTCTGTATGTTTTTCCAAGGTAGCATTACTCTGTTTTTGTGGCTTATCTAGGGTGTATTATGGCAGTATTGCCATTGACAAATGTTGCATCTAAAAGCCATTTGGGATTGAATTTGTTCACTGCCCTGATTGAATGTATAGGTCCATGTATTTCAGTGCAAATTCTCAATGAATTGTTTTTCTGGAAGAAAACCTTATGGAGAGTCAGTCACTGCTGTATAATGTTGGTGTTTGTTAAGCACAGGTACCATATTCTCACAAACGGTTTGCACGCAAAACATCAGTTCCTTCAATATTGCTGTTGTCAAAGATAAAGAGAAATTAAGAATTAAAAGTGTTTGGTGTTTTTTTTTACCCCTCTCCTAAAGCAAAAAAGCCACAGACGTGTCCTGAAAGAGAGACTAGACTGGGGTGTTGAGTTCTTCACCATCAAGAGGACTTCGTGTCAGTGGTTTATTTACGATGTCCTCTGGACGGGGAGGTTAAACCCTTCTCGTTTTCACTTGTCTCAGAGCTGTAAAGTGTGGCTGACCCCTGTTTTTTCCTTCTTGTGTTACAAAACAAACCTGAGAAGACTTTAAATGGCCGACCATGTGGTCTTCAGCTGTCTGAGTCAACTATATGGAAACATTAGATACGTTAGTTCCTTCAATAAAAAACATGCTGTCGGAACTTTAAGTCAGTACAGCCTGTTAAAACAAACACAAAAAACATTTTTATTATATATGTTATATATATTATATATGTACGATATATGTACATGTATCTCATGGAGAAATATTGGTGGTGTTTTCACATCAATTAGTAAGTTTTCTGAACACAGTGTTTGGGGTGTGTATTGTAGATATTTTTTCTTAAAAGTGTACCCCTTCTTAAGTACTAAAATTAACAAGACAAAACAAAAAAGTAAAAGAAGTGCATGGAAAAAAAAACTAACCAAAATGACAAAATCATGTCAAATTACAGAAAAGTTCATTAAAAGCGTGACTAAATACTACAATAAATAATATTTAAATGACACAGATGCAGATACTGGTATTACTGAAAACTCATAAGCATATCATTTAGCAGCCCATGTGATAGCAACAAACAGCACGATTAAAAATTATAATAAAACACTTGGGGCCTGTTCCATAAAATAAGCCAGGTTTATTTCAGTTAGTCTTATTGCCAGTTAATTTGGTTTGAAATAAGTCAGGCTATCTGCCAAAAGCCGGGCTTATTTGGTAAACTTGTTTTATGGAACAGGGCCCTGGATGATTAAAAATAGATACATTTGCCTTGCATTTCATTAATCCCAAACTTATTTTTTAATACTGCGACAGTGAATTTATAATGATTTTTGTCTTGCATTTAGATAAACGTAAAGCAACGGTTTTTGAGATGAAAACATTTACCGTTAATGCGTTTGACCAAAAAAATTTGTTTTGATTAAGATTTTCTATTACGCTACCATTTAAAAGTTTAAGGTTAATGGGATTTGTTTGTTTAAAAATTATGGTGAAATATTACAATTTATACATTTTAAAAGGTATGTTTTTTCTGTGATGTAAAGCTGAATTTCACTCCAGTCCTCAGTGTCACATGATCCTTCAGAAATCATGCGGATATGCTTGTTTATTTGCATTTATTATTAATTATTACCATGAATATAGAATTGTATTCAGAATTCTTTGATAAATAGCAAGTAGCTGGATTTATCTTTTTTAAATTTATTAAATAATTGATTTAATGTTTTGTAATATTTTAAATATTGAAAAAAATATATATACATTAAAATAAGTATCATCAGGTCACTGCATTTTATATATTAAGCAATATACTGCAAAAACCAAGTGCATAATGAAGTGACACTGCTGCTGCTGACAGAAACAAAAAACAACAGATCTGTGCAGATTTTTTCCATGATAACATTGTTCTTTACAAACACATTCATGGACCTACTTTACCTTTATATAAATGGACAAACTTTATTTAGTGAAACATGCATTAACTATGTCTCTTAAACAGTGAACACTAAAGCCGGCTGTATTTAGGCCTTCCCAGGTGAAAAAGACGTAGTATTAGATGTATTTACTAAAAAATACACTTGAAGTAGTATGTTTATAATACATTTGTATTCCCAACATGTTTATGTGAAGTGCATTAAAAATATATTACATTTTACTTTAATAGATTTCTTAAAAGTATACTAGAAGTACTTTTGTATTAGATATATGCTTAGTTATACCTTCACGAAATATGCTAAACTAAACTTGTAATGTATTTTTACAAAGTGTGCTAGAAATACTTTTGTATTAAATATATGCTTAGGGAATATGCTAAATACAAGCATACTTTTAATATATTCCTAAAAAGTATAGTAAAAATAAAATGTTTATAAATATATTCTTAGTTACACTTTTAAGGAATATACAAAACAAATAAGCATACTTTTAAAGTGACGCTTTAGTGTATTTACAGAAAACACACTTGTGTTGCTCTTACTTAAAGTATATTTTTTGTGTAAATTAAATAATTACATATTTAGTGAGTTTTTAATGTAATTCGTAACCTTGTCTACACATACTGCAAAATAATTTCAATATTTACGTATTTATAATTTTAAATATTTTTTAAAATATTCGGAAAAGTATAAAGTAAAAGTTAAACATTTACAATATACAAACGTTTGTCAACTATTTATTAAGCATTGCAATGGCCTGCTTAAAATATGTTGTTTAATATGTTGTTTCTTTGGTTGATTACGCTGTTATCCTTTACATGATTCATTCATTGTAATAAGCCATAACTAAAATGTAATTTTTAAAATTAAACTTAAATATTTCTTTACATATATCTACAACATATATCTTAGATAACATCTAAAATGCAAAAAAAATGATTTAAAAAATGCATTCACTTGACACACTGACTAAACCCGATTGGTGTGGCCTGTGCCTTCAGACCAACTCTGTCTCTATCGCTCAGACCCCAAATTTCAGCAGCCACAAAATCTATATCTTGACTCCTTCCTCGACTCTGCTGTGGGTTGTCAGCTCAGGGTCTGTGCCATGTGCCAAACACCAGGCCTCCAGGGGATCACCATCATCTTCCCATCACATGACCCATTCCCAAATTTAATATTTTAAGAAATGTAGTTTCCAATTAGTAATGCCCAAACCACGATGATCAAGCACTGTCTGTGACATCATAAATCAGAAGATCCTGGAAAATATCATTATTTATAAATGATGTGTTATTTGGTCTTTTTGAGGGGTTTCATTTTTAAGAGCTAAAAGGTTTGAGAGGAAGACATCATTCAAATAACAAAAAAGTATTGAAACCAGTTTAATAAAAATCAACCACTAGCACAATATTGTTCTATATTATTGGTAAAAGGTTAACATTGCATACAGTAACAGCTTAGAATAGGTGTTTAAATATAAGAGTTTGTTCTCATTGTACACGACCAGAGAGTGAAACTATATGACTGACTAATCATGAAACCCTTGTGACAAGAATGTGTTCTTCAAATCGTGATTTATATCTTAATAAAAGCTAGATAATAATATAATGTAATTAAATAGAGAGAGAGAATATTAATTGGTAATTTACAACTAATTAATTAATTAAAAACCACCGCATTTTCATGACTTACCCCCCAGTTTCACAGAC
>JAUMHI010000046.1:15321833-15332084 GCA_032359435.1 Enteromius unitaeniatus | reverse complement strand
AAAAGAAAATGTGAATTTATATCTTGGAATTGTGATTTTGTAACATAATTGTTATTATTATTAATATTATAATACCTTTTTGCCTTTTAAACCAGCTTCCTTGAAGTTCACTTATAAATTTAGAAAATAATGAACTAATAAAGTTAATTATGCATTTAAACCCATCATAATGTGGCATAAACTCTTTAGATACATTGAACCATACAGACATGGATAAGAAATAAATATGCAAAAGTGTTATTTTTTTTCTTTTCTTTTCTGTAAAGGCCTGATGAAAGACTGGTGGTGATGGACAGAAACTCTCAGTCAGTTTGTCTGCATCTCTCCGGGGAAAACAACGTCCTCTGTTCTTCGATTGTGACACAACATGTCTGAGGACACGTACACACTCCCCACACACCGCTCGGCCTTTTTGTTTGCTCTTGTCTGAGATGATTGTTTATCTGGGAGGTATAAAAAGACAGTCCTTCATCATCCTGTGCTGAAATGTTCTCATAACCGTCCCAATCGCTTCATCTGCACACGCTTATCCTACATCACAGATAAAGCGGGTCAAGGGTCCAGGTTTTAAGTGTATGCTCGTTCCCTCACAGAACAAATATTCTGCATCCATCTAAATTTTGAGTCATCCTTCTCTGAGGTTGTAGTCTTATTATATAAAGTTAAGATCTGACTCTACCATGATACTCAATGAAAGCGTTATGGTTTCTTCTTAGATAGGACTCTTTCTGTGGTCGACTTTGAGAATTGTGAAGATGTGCTGTTGAGCATTGTCTTATCAGTTTGGGCAAATTTGTCACGGCATATTGGAGCTCTGACAATGGCTGTCTTTGTGGAGGAGGTGAACGTGGCCATCACTGCAGCGGAGGAGATCCTGTTTGTTTTGCCAAGCCTCAATGAAGGTCATAATGGTCTTACGACCACACTGTGCGCTCAATCTTAAGAGTCCATCTGATTATCATGTGATATGGACAGAATTTAGGGTTCCCACAGACAAAATTTACTTTACTTTTAAAATAAGAGCTCAAGAGAAAGATACACAAAAAGCTGCATAAAATACTTCAAAAAAGTGATTATATTTTTGTCTTGTTTTTTAGATGCATAGATTATTAAATCAAGAAACATTTACGTGACTAGCAAAGTACCTAAGATATTAAGTTGGTTTTGTGATCAAATGTATTGAAATTGATTGAGTTTGTGCTTAAAAAATCTGCCATTATATACTTAATAAAATATTTGTTCTTTTTTTTTACCCCACTGACATTTTTTAATTTGACTTAAATTTGGCAATTGTTTTATTAACAGTATAAATCCTGCTTTGTATAATTTCTTTTAAGACTAAATACAATCAAGCAATGTTCAAAAATATAAAATAAAATATAAATATTAATAATAAAATATACTTTTTTATTATTATTGAAATTGTTTGTTTTTCTCTGAAAACTAGACTTACTAGCTTAAGAAGCTTTCCTTCTGGTAAAGTTATCTTGATTTAAGAATATTTAGATATTTCTATTAAGACATAAATATTTCTATGTTAATGTCAGGGTCAGAAATTAGCCAGCTAGGGCTTGTGGCAAAAATGCCACCAAAATGAACAAAAATGTGCCCCTGTGCAATTAAATGTGCAAAAGTATCAGTTTGTGGAATTACATTTCAATTTACTCACACTGTATCAGATTGCTTATTTATTTTTTTCATTTTAAGTATGATAACCAATCAGTCATATTTGTGCTGAACTTGAAGAATGTATTGTCCAATCAGAGGCATTAAGATTAGTCAGTGCTGAAAACACTGGAGCTGTTTTGAATGCTGGAGCTTTGTTTAAAATCAATCTTTTATTTACATTGTATCTGCCTTGTGTTGACAAGCGTTAACATTTACATTTTCTAAAAGAAAAAAAAATTATTGTTAATTTAATACTGTACATCTACTATACCTCTCCATGGATCGCCACCGTGGTGGAGGGGTTTGAGTGCCTGAATGATCCTAGAAGCTATGTTGTCGGGGGCTATATGCCCCTGGTAGGGTCTCCCAAGGCAAAAAGGTTCTAGGTGACAGGCCAGACAAAGAGCGGTCCAACACCCCATATGAATAGGAACACTATTGTGACGTCGCCCGGTATGGCGCAGGCGGTCGAAGGCGGGGTCCTCGACTACCCAATACTCGGACACAGAATTCCCTGCGCTCACGTGGGTGATGATAGTGATACCTGGAGGGGCGTGATTGGAAGGAACGGCCACCCTGATCTGAACCCGAGCGGTGTTCTGTTGTTGGACTTCTGTGCTAGTCATAATTTGTCCGTGACGAACACAATGTTCGAGCATAAGGGTGTCCATCATACTCCGACTGTATGTCTTGGACACTCGGGTGAAGAGAGGGGCGGAGCTGTCAACTGATCACCACCTGGTGGTGTGTTGGATCCATTGGCGGGGGAGGAAGCTGGACAGACTCGGCAAGCCCAAACGTACTGTGAGGGTCTGTTGGGAATGCTTAGCAGAGCCCCCTGCTTCAACCGGATCCCGAGGGAGGTTGGAGACATTGAGTCCGAGTGGACTATGTTCTCCACCTCCATTGTCGATGCGGCCTGTCGTGGCGGCAACCCCCGAACCCGGTGGTGGACACTGGAAGTAAGGGATGCCGTCAAGCTGAAGAAGGAGTCCTATCGAGCCTGGTTGGACCCTGAGGCAGCTGATAGGAACCGGTGGGCCAAGTGGACTGCAGCCCGGGCGGGTGCAGAGGCAAAAACTCGGGTATGGGAGGAGTTCAGCGAGGCCCTGGAGAAGGACTATCGGTCGGACTCAAAGAGGTTCTGGCAAACTGTCTGGCGCCTCAGGAGTGGGAAGCTGTGCCCTGCCAACACTGTTTACAGTGAGGGTGGGAATCTGCTGACTAAGCGGAAGGATAAGCGGAAGAAAATGGATGGATGGACATATACTATATGAAATGTATTCATATTTCTATATATTCTGGTTTAATATCAAAGTTAATTAAACTAAACTTGAAAATATACTATTATACAATTTAAAATTTTCAGCATGTATTGCATAGAAAAAAATAATTGTGTGAATTGAAACTATGAATCTGTAATTTAAGTATTTTTCCTGAAATATTGTGTGTGGGATAAAATGTGCCAGATGCTTCAGGCTCAATTCTGGCAGTTGCTTTATTAATCTTTTTCCAATTTTCCTGAAAATAATATTATATTAAAATGTAAAAAAAAAAAGTAGATACCTTAAAAAAGTACATTTTCATTGTTTATAAATATAAAAAATATATACAAAAAACTTAAATTGGATTATGCATTAATAACCCCCCAATTAATAACCCGTTTATATTCATAGGTTTAATCACTGAACTATTCACACATTGACCTAAAACTTTTCTCCAGCTTTAAGTCAAGTCAAGTCAAGTCACTTTTATTTCTATAGCGCTTTTAACAATACAGATTGTCGCAAAGCACTGAACATTATCAAATAGAACAGAGTAATGGTAATGAATAATGATGAGTATTAAACTTTATTTATCAAATGCAGAGACGGTCTCTGTAGTCAAGACGACGATAATCACTAGAAATCAGGTGTCCCCAACTAAGCAAGCCAGAGGTAAGTAAAAAGTTGCGCTGTTTACCCCACACAGTTCAGACTATACTTCAGTGTGTCATATTGCTTTTGACTTGTATCCACTTCTGAATAGTGCCTAATAAATCACCGATCTGACTCTGTATTTGAAGAGCCAGTTTGACAACGTGTTTGAGGAGACGCTCCTTCAGTCAGTTTACAAGACAATGAGTGACTTGGGCTTCTCTGTTATTATTCTTTGTGTGTGTGCGTTGGGCAAGATCAGTGTTTAAGTGTGCTCATCAATAAAGCATTTAGGCTTACGTACATCTATATACACAGAAAAGGGTGGAGATTCTGAAAGATATTTAGGGAGTAGTTTGAGTGCTCATTAGTTTCAAAGGCTCATATCCCACTTTGAACAACAGGTGTGAGAAAAGCAATGACAGCTCGTCTAATCGGGTGACATCAATCTCCACAAGAAAACAATTTTGCAATCAAAAATAGATTTTTATAGTTTCTAGCAACAACTGGCAGGGCAACTTCTGAACGCCGCAATGCACTGAACAAACAGTATTTGCTTTAAATATTTTTGTTTAATTGGGCACACATTTTTATCTGAAGATTTAAAAAAATATATATTAGAGAATATTACTTTTATAAGAGTTGGCAGAAGTGGCAGATTTTTTATTTTATTTATTTATTTTAAAAGTCCAGTATGTTGATTATACTCTGTCTGCATTGCATTTCAAAATAGTATTATTTGTTAATATTTTATAATATAACATTGTGGTATATGCTCTAGGTGATAATAATATTCTTTATATTTACTTAGCCTAATGACATTGTAATGTAAAAATACCAACTAGACTAATTGAGAAATGATTGTCAAGTTTTTAGATACTTAATTGGATATCATTTCAAATTAAATGTTAAATGTACTGTACTTGAAATTTATATTAAGTGTAATTAGTTGAATTATGAGTGCTTGAACATACATGTTTACATGTAATTTCATAGTTACTTATATTGTCTTTGAAATATGGTTAAAGTGAACTGCTAAATGCATGCAAGCACTTTTGACAGCTAAGAGTATAAGTCTTAAATTGAAAATTGTGTATGTATTTATGTATAATTGCACAATTGTGACCTTGGAGCACAAAACCAGCCAAAAATAATGAGGATATTAAGTAAGATCATGTTTCATGAAGATATTTAGCAAATTTCCCACCATAAATATACTGAATTGTTTTTTATTAGTAATATGCTTTGCTAAGAACTTAATTTGGACACCTTCAAAGCTGATTTGTTTTGCACCCTCAGGTTTCAGATATTCAAATGGATATTCAATATCTATGGTTCTATCCAATTATCGTCTGATCCTAACGATCCATACGTCATCAAAAAGCTTATTTATTCAGCTTTCAGATGTGGTTTAAATCTTAATTACAAGAAATTACACTTACGACTGGTTTTGTGGTCCAGTGTCACAACTGTAATGACAAAGCTGAAATGTAGTACTTCTAAAATATATGAACTTAATGTAATATTAAATTATACACAGTTAAAGTGATAATCAGGTGATTTAGTATATCAGTCAACACATCAAAAAATGTATACTTCTATAAATCACGACAAAACATATTAAATGTACCTTAAAGTAATCATTTAATATAAATACAAAATGCACTTTAAATGTATTAGAAACATAATCATGAAAGTGTCTCTCTTTTAAGTTCACTTAATTGTCCTTTTATGTAATTATTTGTAAATAGTGTTTTTTTTAACATACTTTTATAAGATTTTGAGACAACACAAATGCACATGCAATGCAGTAAAGTGTAAACCTTCTCACAATGAGGAAAAAGTTAAAAATTTATGAGATTAAATATGCATGAAAACAAACATAACATAACAAGCTTTTGTCTGCTTATGGAAGAATGAAAAGAAATTGGAGTGACGACTGAATGAGTAAACTACAATTTTTTTTCAAACTCAAATGAACAGACTTTTAATCTATACATTCAAGGGAAATCAACTTTGCCTTGAATAGTTTTTGCCCAACATAGTTATGAAACATTCAGCATAACCTCCCAGTTTCATTAGAAACGGTTTCGCAGTGCAGTAATTTCGTATGAATTCACTTAAAAACCACAAAGGTTCATAAGCCAGTGTTATTGAGGTAGTTAAATAGAAACATCTGCTAATGTAGTTGTTATATAGCATAAAATGCATACTTATTTATAGAAGCCACTGCTGAGGTAAGATCATAATAAAAACAGGATTCTCTTCTGTGAGTGTCTGCATCTGCCATGCTTCTGATTAATACTCGTGTCTGCTCCACGCTGCTAAATGGCCTGTAACAGGGCTGCTGGGTAGAGCAATACGTGAATCAGTCATGATAACGCCGACAGTCAGAGAGCCACGTCTGTGTTCCCCCAGCTCTCTGACCCTGCCTTGGCATGATTGGTCCCTCCTGATGGGGTCAAAGGTGAGGGCTGGTGTGATCCTGTGACTGCTCTTTCCTGAGAGGGTCAGTCGGAGCGCATACAATCACACACCGGCTCGTAGTCTCATACTCAGACATTTAAACACAGACTAGTGGGCAGGCTGTAATCTTTTATCAGTATGAAGCTGCAGCACAGCTGGAATTCGAGCCATTTGTTTTGACTGAAGTCAAAGAATGACACAAGCATGTACTCGCTGCTCATGCTTGGTTGTACTCTAACGCGTTCATTGTACACAAGCACTCTTATCGAACAAAGACATTTTTTTTAACAGTATTGCAGTCATGGCTTAAGGTTCAAATCATGTGTTACAAAGAGGAAGTCTTCCATGTAACCTATGGAGGTCTCACCTGATAGCGTCTTTGTTGAGATAAACATCATTTTGTCAATCATCATCCCTTGCTCTGTCAAAATGCTAAAAAAAAAACAACATAATGGGAGGTTAGTTTTGGTATTTCCTAATGCGAGCAACACTACTATTTTGATTAGGAATTTTAAACAAGCTATCAATTTATATAATATATTTACATTTTCCCTCCATACTCCAAGCAGTTACTGATAATCCGCTCGGGGTTCACCATTTCCTGCTTCTCACTCATTTGATCAGAAATACCGCTCCTCTTTTGCCTCATGCCAAAATTTGTGGCTAAATTATTTTAGTATGTTTTGAAATATCACAAACATATATTAAAAAAACACTCAATACTAGAAGGTAGTTTAACATGGTTTATTGGAACACTACAATTAGACAAAGTCTATATTAAAGACAGAAATATAATGTAATGTTTTATGACCGAGAAAGGTACACTGTTAAAAATTGCTGTAGAAATTACAGTAATACTGGCAGCTGGTTGCCAGTAACTTACTATAAATGTAAATTCATGTTATTTACTGGCAACAGTTTGTTCAAAGATAAAAAAAACTTTAAACATTAAGAAGTCTTTATCTTTACAGGAAAAATAAAATAACAATAGACTGTTACCAATAAATGTAATAAACATATGTCTACAGTAAGTTAAATAAAATGAAATGGGGGTGGGCTGTATCAATGTGATTGAGAATATAATTATATTTTTATTATTATTATTTTGGTAACACTTTACAATAAGGTTCATTAGTTAACATTGGTTAACTACATTAGTTAACATGAACAAAGAATGAACAATTTTCTACAAAATTTAGTAAACTAAGTTATTGTCAATTTCAGCATTTAGTAATGCATTATTAAAATCACATGTTGTGTTTGTTAACATTAATTAATGCACTGTCAACTAACATGAATAAACAATGAACAACTGTATTTTCTTTCACTAACGTTAATAAAGATTAATAAACAGTGTAATAAATGCATTGATGATCATTGTTTGTTCATGTTAGTTAACGCATTAACAAATGACAACTTATTTTAAATTGTTACCATCTTTTTTGTTATTTTATATGATTTTATTCGAAGTTGATCAGCCTAAATGTCATATTTTGTCATGCTTTGTGTGTTTTGCTTTATGTGTCCACCCTATCATCTTGATATTTTTAAAAGTAGTATTTTAAATATTAATTAAATCTTTTTATATATAATCCAGTGTGTTCAATAGCTAGGTGTGGGGGCAATAACCTGCAAACAAAAAACTGCTTCCAAATATTACAGTTTTCTGAAGAAATAGCCCATAATTATAAATTACCTTTATTTATATAGCACTTTTAACAATACATATTGTGTCAAAGCACTGAACAGTATCAAATGTGATGAGTAGTGTGGCAGTAATGTATAATGACAAGATTAAACACAGTTTTCAGCTAAAGGCATTTCATTATTGAATGCAGAGATGTCGTTGTCTAGATCAGCTCAGTGTCAATAGGAGTGTTTGTGTGTGTCTGATTCCTGTGATCTGTCTCTGGAGCTCATCTAGGTGTCCTGGTCTAACGAAAAAACAGACTAATATTAAGGTGGATGCCATTATTTTTATGATGTAATGAATACATTGTGTGTTATGGTGAGTTTTCCAAGTTCCGGCTGATCTAATTAATGCAGCCTTACAATCCTTTAACATAATTACATAATAGAAGTGTAGTGGGCTATGTGTAAGCCAGAGTAAAGAGATGTGTCTTTAATCTAGATTTTAACTGGCAGAGTGTGCCTGCCTCCCAAACAGTATTAGGTAGAGTTTTGGGGCTAAAAAGGAAAAAAATCTGCCACCCGCAGTAGATTTTGATATTCCAGGTATTATCAAGTGGCCAGAGTTTTGTAATTAACAAGTAATTAACCAGATTTTAGTTCTGTGCAGTGTTGACAGAACCGGGCTAATATGCTCATATTCCTGGTTCTAGTAAGGACTCTAGCTGCTGGATTTTGGACAGGCTGTAGTCTGTATATCAAGTGTGCAGAACAGCCACCCAATAAGGCATTACAATAATTCAACCGCGAGGTCATAAACGCATTAATTAACATTTCTGCATTTGAGCATAGAGAGCATGGGATAAACTGTTGAAAACCTGAATTTACCCAATCAGTACTGAGTGTCCACAAACATGTTTAAAATATGACCTCCCATTCTCGTCCACTGCAGTGATGTTTAATGTGTGAATTATTGATCAAATGCAATTTGCAGTTTGTGATGGAGCAATAGTGAAGTGCTCTTGGAGGGAGTTAAAACCACATTTATAACACCATAGAAAGTGCCAGTAAGCAACCATCCAAAACCCTCTTAAGAACCCCTTAGAAACCCCCGAGAATTCTGGTGCTGAGCTCTGCGTATAGGCACATTCATTAAGCAGAGATGACCAGATGCAGAAGGTCATCAGTCACTTCAAACAAACTTGACTTTCTAACACTCAAAAGTACATCTTATTTTCTCCATCAGAACAGGTGATAATAGACGGGTTCACAATGTTGCCAGTCAGGTCAGGTGTGGTTCCCTGGAACGATATCTAATAACCATCACTGAAAGAATGACAACCTCACCCAATCACTGAAAAGAGCTTCATTAGAGGCGAGGATGCCCTGCTGCTCAGATCAGCTGCAGTGTTTTCTCAGTGGGTGTGTGTGCTAAAAGCAAAGTAGAACAACAATGAGGCCCATCGAACGTGTTTCTTTATTGTCTTTGGAGGTGTGATTGGAGAACAATATAATCAATAGAATGGTGAGTATCTGAAATGAGATGAGAAATATCCACCAGTAATACAATTAGCAATATTAAGTTTAAGTAATTACAGCTCTTTAATATTACTTTAAAGATTAAGTAATTACAGCTCTTTAATATTACTCTAATTTCCGTTTTTCATGGGACCATAAGTATGAGGACAGTTTACTCAAATGTTGTTTCGTGGACAGGTGTGGTCTATTCTTTTGTTATTTATATAACAGCTCCCTATGCAGATGAAACAGAAAATATTTAGGCTTCAAAAATAAAAAAAATCCAAATGTCACAGTCTACAATCAAGAGAAGAAATTACAAGAACAAATACAGAGGTTCAACACAAAAAATCTAAAAAAGCCAGACCACTTCTGGAAAAGCATGTTTTGAATGCTGGCTGACATTAAGAACAACTTGTACCAAAATGACAGAATGAAAAAAGTACGGTGAAGACTTGGAACAGCTCATGATCCAAAGCATACAACATTATCTGTGAAACATGCTGGAGCAGTGTTGTAGCATGAGCATGGCTTCCAGTGGCTCTGGGTTTCTGTTATTGATGAGGTGACAGAAGACAGAAGCAGCCGGATGAATTCTGAAGTGTTTAGGTAAACGCTGTCTGCCCAGATTCAGTCAAATGCAGTAAAGTTGATTGGATACAAATGGACGATGAGCTAAAAGATACCTTAAAAGCAACCCATGCAGGTGTTTTGAAGGTAAAAAAACGGAATATTCTGCAATGGTCAAGTCAGACCCTCGATCTTATCCCGACTGAGCATGCACTCACTGAAGACAAAACTAAAGGCAGAAAGAGCCACAAACAAACAACAACTGAAGTCAAGGGCTGAACATAAACACAGAAAAACCCCATCATGTCCATAATTTACAGATTTAAGGAAGTCATCGCCTGCAAAGAACTTTCAACACATATAAAAAATTAACATGTTATTTATAATTATATTTATTGTCCTATTACATATGATCCTGAAAATGGGGTGCTGTGTATAAAGATGATTGTAATTCCTAAACATTCTATACATTATATATACATTA
>JAUMHI010000046.1:15307539-15320698 GCA_032359435.1 Enteromius unitaeniatus | reverse complement strand
ATATGATCCTGAAAATGGGGTGCTGTGTATAAAGATGATTGTAATTCCTAAACATTCTATACATTATATATACATTAAAATGTATTTAATTTCTGTTACTCCAGCCGTCAGTGTCACGTGATCCTTCAATAATCCTTTGAATATGCTGATTTATTATCAGTGCTGCAAACTGTTGTGCTTCTTCATATTTTTTTGGAACCTGTGGTATTGTTTTAGGATTCTTGAATGAATGAAATGTTAAAAAGAAGAGCGTTTCTTTTAAATAGAAATCCTTTTTAAACAATATTACCATTCAAAAGTTTTGTAAATTTTTATTCTTTGTTTATTTGAAAGCAATGAAAACTTTTATTTAGCTACGATGCGTTAAACTGATTTATTATTGATATGTTAAATTTGTAATAAATGCTGTTCTTTATAACATTTTATTTATCAAAGAATCCTGGGAAAAAAAGTATTGCATTTTCTCAAAAAATATTTGCCATCACAACTTAGCAAACATCGATAATTCTGAGAATAAATCAAACCATTGATCAAATAAATGCAGCCTTGATGAACATAAAAAGTTCTGATATATTTAAGGTAGATCATGGAGCATGGTCTTTACTTGATATGCTAATGATTTTAGCATAAAATAAAAATGAGTCATTTTGACCCATACAATGTATTGTTGGCTATCGCTACAAATGCTATTAAGACTAGTTCTGTGGTCCAGGGTCACACATATTAATGCTTTCCAAAGCTGGCCATACAAGATCTGCCATTTTGCCAGAGATTTTTATCTTCGTCTCTAATTGTATTGCAAATAGACATTACTCAGGGCTTGAACCCGCAGATGTTATGGATGTGAATAACGGAAACAACAACATGTCTTAATCCGCACTCAGAGCAGGCCACACTCCCTCCAGAAGCGCTGTCACTCGGCTGATAATGACTGCTTGTAAACCTGTGCTAGACAGAGAGGGAGGTGAACCTTCGTTATCAGGGTTTCCAACGCTTCTAATCCTTTAATGATGGAGCCAAAGTGGCTGAGACACTGGATCAGGTGGACCCAAAGGTTATAATCCTGTTTACCCCTAAACGCAGACTACAGCATCTTCCTCCCAGAGCAGAGATCAGGGGAAATGATCTGGTTTGGATGAATAAATGTGAAATGTGAGATGGCTTAGACAGTGTCAGTCAACTAGTCATAAACTGTCAAGAATTTGGTGCAACCACTTTTCAAAATTCATTTCAGCTTGTGGAACAGTACATTGGCAGTGCACAGAAAGAAATTCCTCAGATGTTTCTCTTTCACAGAGAATGCATGTTAAAAAACGTGGCTCTTTCAGGTAACAAATAAATACTTTGATATTTCTCGTAAAATGAACGTGGATACAAATGAAACATAGATCTATAAAATCAATGTTGATATAAATATCTCAGATGATTTGGAGCTCAGATCGAATTGGCTGAGAAATATTTCATGAATGTCATTTTGAAATCTCAAACTTTTGAGTGCAGGCTATTTTAAGAGCAGTTTGCCTTGCTGAGATAGTCTCTGAAAAGGCACTTCTTCTTCCATGTTTATATCCAGTGTTAAGACTTAACGTGTGTTTGTTATTTAATATGTTATGTGGTAATAATTCATTTATTTATGTTACTGCTTATAATGAGTTATTGTGTCATAAAAAATACCACATTTAGGTCTTTTAAAACATAAAAGATTTTGAAATGTATTTCTACAAATATATCAAGCATCACGACGTTAATATTAATCTTTTAAATGATCAAATACAAAATTAATGTTAAATATTTATATAATGTAATAAATAATGATAAGAAATATTTCTTGAGTAGCAAATCAGCATATTATAATGATTTCTGACACTGGAGCCTGATGCTGAAAATTCTGATTTAAATCGCAGGTATAAATTAAAAAATTAAAATACATTAACAATTATTTTACATTGCAATAATATAAAAAATATTAGTGTTTTTACTGTATTTGTAATCAAATAAATCCAGCTTGCATAAGCATAAGAGCAACACAGTCTCATGCCAACTCGTCAAGACCTGTTTTGAAGCTCAAGGTACCCCTTTTTAGTCACTTTTCGTTGTGAAGGGTCCTCCATTGTTTGAAAAAAAAACAATGGCATTATTGCATATATGTAGAGGTGTGATTTTTCAATGTAAACAGTCAAATTGTTTTATTTAAAACAATATTATTTACACATTTATGAGCACATAACCCAACCTCTGCCCCTGAACCTACCATCTGTCAGTAAAACACAATATATAGCAGGCAGATACAACTACCGTCATCATTTATTTAAAAAATATTAATATTCCAAGTCCGTTGATCAAAAAGACTGATTTGTGAGAGGAATAGTCGCTGTCTCCGTCTTCTGTGTACTTTCTGAATGAGACGGGAGCGTGTTAACGGAGCGGGATCATTTTTAGTGATTAAAACCTTGTGTTTTACTCTCTTCTTCTCATAAAGACTTCGGATGGCTTCAGAAGACTTGGAATGTGACACGACTTGTTTCTAATGTATTTATACAGCTCGTTTATGATTAGTTTGTGCAATAAATACCAGTGACTACATTTGCCTGTGTGTGTGTTTTATATTGTTCAGAGGGGGGTAGGTTTAGGGTAGGGGTGGGGTTCGGGGCTACAATAAAAGTAAAAAAATATAAAATAAATTTGTATATGTATGCAAACAACTGAAAACAATGGAGGACCCTTCACGTCGAAAAGTGACTAAAAAGGGTACCTTGAGCTTCAGAAAGCAACGCAAAAGGGTCATAATTAAGCGTCAAAATGTGATGAGCAGGAAGCCAGTATGGAGCAGTATATATTGTGAAGTAAGTTTCATCTAACAGTTAACTCCACCCGTACTTGCGTG
This sequence comes from Enteromius unitaeniatus, assembly GCA_032359435.1. Classification (NCBI taxonomy): domain Eukaryota; kingdom Metazoa; phylum Chordata; class Actinopteri; order Cypriniformes; family Cyprinidae; genus Enteromius; species Enteromius unitaeniatus. The sequence goes on along the minus strand of JAUMHI010000046.1, from coordinate 15,317,814 downwards.
AGAGTGCAGTCTAGTTTGATTGGCAGGTGCTAGATGAGGTGACTGAGTCATGATCGAGAGCTTTGTTCATTCTCCGTCACACCTGGGGGTCAGGAGCTCCACCCACGGTGACCTCCACCTGTAGAGTTTCAGAAACTTAACGGAGCTAAGAATTCACTCCGCTTGTTCTCCACACACGAGCAAGTGTTTTGCAGACCAAAGACCTCAAATAAATGTTTCCAATTTCCTCTCAAGTGATCTAGTAATACCAGTCATCAACATGCAGAAGTTGAAAGGCAATAAATGAAGTACTGTCGACAAGTACTTCAGCAATTACTGGGTAAGAACATTTTACATAATGCATTCTGACAAGCAGACAAAATGAATAAATAAGGTGTGGCTTGACAGCATGTTCATCTTAGAAAAACAGCTATATTTGACACGAGTGACGCAGGCCTGTACAGGTACTGTGGTCCTGGAAGTTTTTCACTGAAAACTCCTGTCATTACAATGGCAAAACCAGTATAATTCATTTTATTCTGTTTTTTTGAGAAGATTGTGAGAAGTCAGAAGCAGTGCAGTGTCCTTATAAGGCAAGCAGAAGCAGATAGACTCCTTTTGTATTCCACAAAATCAAATAAAATTTTAATTTCATTTTATTTTTCCCTGTGGACCACAAATGGACAATCAAGCTACAGCTATAAGACTTCTGATCTGTATTCTAAGTATTTTCAAGTAATTTCATACTTTTGTGTGAGTATGAAGTATTCACTGAAAATCACTGAAACCTCATTAATCAATGAAGTGTATTCGCTTACATAAAGTAACTGTCAGTTTAGATATACTACACAGACAACAATCAATGGTGAAAAGCCTGGAATGCCAAATTCGACATGAATGAGATTTCAGAGCTGCAGGAAGAATTTATTCATTTAGTTACAATAGCCAAACACTTGAGCAAATAATAAAATCAAGTATTAATTTAATAATATTTGTTTACTAGCAGTGAACTGCCCTTATAAGGAAACCAGAGGCAGGAAGATACCTTTTGTATTCCACAGAAAGTCATTTGTGTTTGTAACAGCAAACCTGACTTGAACAAAGTCTCAAAGAAGGTTTGGTTGTTAATCGGTTGACAATACTAAGAACAGCAGCGCACATTTCATTCTCTCTGCCAGTTGACTAACATATTTAACATATTTAGCCAGAGAATGGCATTAAAGCCAATCCCATGCATGTGTTTACATGACATCACAACGAATTCCCATGTGTTTACGCATACAATATAAGAGGTAGACTTTGAAGGGGAAATTAGGGTTTAACAGAGAACATATTTTGGTAAAGTGAGGATATTGATATGAACAGACAGGAATGGATAGGCGCTGAAAATTCCAGAGTTTCTCTGGAGCCAAGCCAAGTGGGTGGCATTAGATGAACTCTGTACGGAGGAGAACCCCTGTATCACAGGCCCGCGCTTATCTCACAAACCAAAACAATGTCACCACACAGATTACTATTATTAAGTGGCATGACATTGTTGTGGAGAAAGAAATATGCGGGTGGATATGCCCTGCTTGGGTGGATCTACAATCTTTAACTGAAAGACAGGGGCCAAATCCAGAACGGGTTTTTGATGTCAAAGTCAGACTCCACCTGAAACTGGTTTGAATCATTTCAACTGGAAAGTGGAGAATTTCTGTCATCTGACTGCTGTTTGAAATAACAAATAATCTGCACCCGTCATACAACAAACAGGAACATTCTTGCCGCAACATCAGTGTAAAGTTATGCAGTAAAACAAGAGCACATTATTATATTATATTATACAATACTATATTATATACGCTCGTGAATATCTGTTAGCCATACAGTCAGTTAATCATTACATTTGTCTAATATAATGTGAAATATTATAATACAACGTAATATAATATCATATAATATGCTATTTTATGTAGGGTTATACTTACGTTTACATTCAAATGCATCATATTCAAACATATTAGGCCAAACGTACATTTTTAAATGTTCAGGAGTTAAATATTTGGCCTTGTAATATGCTGCTTTTTAATAGTTGTTAAGGTAAAGGATCTGAAACATTCAAGGCATTAATATGTGCTTTACAAGCACCAATAAACAGCCTATATGCTAGAAATACGCATGTTAATAAGCAACTAGATAATAATGAGATTAAAGATGCTGTAACAAAAGTGCTACCAAATATTTACACATGTCTCATTTTAACACCCCTGTAACAAACACTTGCTACTGCTATTCATGTAATCCACATACTTACTGAGACATTTCCTTGTAGAAGTAGCTAAAGAGGTCTGGTTATGCCTGAGAGCTTTGTAAAGACAGGTGATTGATGACCTATATGGCAGTTGCTTCCTGAAGTAAAAGTATTGCAAATATAATATTCTCTGAAGGTTTTTGTTTGTAAACCAGTGGTTTGGTTATTACTTTATTATCTCTTTATCAGTTTTAGCATTCAGGTTAAGCGATCCTGTTTTCATGACTCACTGATTAGACCACATGTCTTACAGGGTAAATCATGTCATCTTTCCAGGAGAAGCCTACCTGTATCCCTCAGACAACAGACCACCTCCGGTCTAGGCGGTTTAAACTATCGCTCTGCTGAAGTCAACTTAAGTTGAATGGAAGCAGGATAGGGGCGCTTGAGATCACTATCTCTTGTAGCAATGTTAAACTTCTATGTTGAGCGGACCCGCATGTTATACCAAAGAATCCTTCTCTTGATTTATCAGCTGGCCTGGCATGGCTTGTGAACGTGGCAAGTGTTCAGGCTGAAGAATAAGAGCAGTCCTTGTTAAACAATGGACAGGTTTTTAGGAATTTGGAAGAAGTAAGATTTAAAAAAAATAATGATGTGAGTGGAAACTCCTTGAAACCCAATTTAAAAAAAAAGATTACATCCACAGTAAAGGCTATGACTTCAGAGAACACAAAAATGTTAAACTACGCTCATCAAAGGCCATTTTACAACCATGAGCTTCTAATAACTACTCAAATATACATTTTGGTGAATGAATGACTAAAATGGATGCCAGTAAATTATAGCAGTTGCACTGCTTTTCTTAAATTGTACAGTTCACATAGATCCATATTCTTTAAGTTCTCAGCCGTTTTAAAGTAAAAGGTCACAAGAACGCTAAGTCTGTGTAAACCAGATAAGGCAAAAATGCATTTCACAGGTTCACGTTAACATAAGCTAGATAAACGCAAGATAAAGGTAAAGATATGTGACTTTCTGTCCACAATGGACTACATCCCTGTAGTAAATGTATGAATGAAATAAAAAAGGAGAAGGTGAAGTGGGGATGATTGGAAATTTGTCACTGGAGTGGCCACAATGAGCCTGCTCATGATGCAACACACACATATCATATGCACCTTTAATAAAAATATTTTATTTTACAGAATACAAAGCTGTACAATACTTTACAAAAATCACCATAATAATATTATTCACAATAATCTGAGAAAGTCCATGCTCATGTCCCTAATATCATCACAGCGCTGGTCTCCATACACTCAATCCGTGTAAGTCATACACGTAAGGCCGATACGGATAGGATTTATAGACCGTCGCTATAAGCGAAGCTCTGAAGAAGTCCTCCTCTGTAGCAGCCACAGCAGCGGCGTCGGGTTTCTGAAAGTCTGTCGTTAGCTGCCTCCGCTTGGTTTTATATCTCCTGTTCTGGAACCAGATCTTCACCTGCGTCTCCGTCAGGTGCAGGGCGCTCGCCAGGTGCGTGCGCTCGGGGGCGCTCAGGTAGCGCTGGCGGCTGAACTTCTTCTCCAGCTCCAGCACCTGCAGGTGTGTGAATGCCGCACGAGACCGCTTCTTCTTGCCCAAACCTCCAGCTAAATCCGCGGATGACTCTGATTTATCCCCGGGGCTCCGACACACCGACACATCCTCCGAGTCTGTAAAAACGATAGATTTAGGACTTGTGGCTTGTCCTATTTTCATTCCCAAACCTGACAGAGATCCCCGCACATAAATTAACCATCATAAAAAACATGCTGTTTATACAATAGGCAATCAACACCCCACGTCACATAATTACCAGGCTTTTACTACAATAAAGCTATGGTTAATTTTCCTACTGCTCACTTGAAAACTGGTCTCAAAACCAGTTAACCCGAGATCTGTACTAGCTAGCACAATTACAATGTAAAGTCTGCTTTTAACTAATTGCATAACTTATAAAAAAATAACCATGGTTTTAGGCGACTACAAAGCAAACCAACCTACAAAAAAATACTTGTAGTTATTTCCAGATCAATCAAAGTTCTGCTAAGTTACACTAACTATACTAACTCACTTCCTAGTCAAACTAACTGCCTTCTAGTCAGGCTGGCAAATGATAGAACTGCCTGATCTTAACTAACTAAGCTCCCCAAAACCCTCTTCGGAGTGCAGTACCTGTTCGTCCGTCTCTGTGGCTCTCAGGTGCGCAGGAGGCATCTTTTTTACCCTCTTTTAAGGATAAAATGTCCTCTATGAAAAACGACGTGAGTTGCTTGTTTGAAGCCGCCATCTCCGTTGCTAAATCCTGATAAAGGTAAGGATAAGGAGTCTTCTTCTTCCTCGGGGTAGTAATGGGCACTTTCACTCTCTCCAGCTCAGCTGCTTAACTTTAAATAGCGCGTGAGTGCTGCTGTCTCGTGCACTATTGGAGGAGCGTCCTGTGCTACGTCACCGGACCAGGCTCTCTGATGACTAAAACAGACACGTCTTCACTGACCATCATTCTGTGAAGAGTCTTAATACATCTACACTATATAGATATTTTAGGTATATTTACTTAGCTGTCCTCCCAACCTCCCAATCTTATACAAACATAAATGTAATGAATGTGCAATACACAAATATACACTAAATAGGCTATGCAATATAAAAATGTTTAATGTTGAATGTTTGTACACACACACACACACACACACACGTCAAATTTAAATACTTGTATCTTTTAAGATATGCAAAATAAAAATTCAATTAATAAGGGATTTCAATACCAAAATTCTAGAGACTATTGAACTTTAAACTATACGTTGATATTTTGGGGTAAATATTTAGAATATTATAGACTAATAAAAAACAAAACGAAAAAAAAAACTAACAAACGAAACACACACACACACACAATATACATATAAACACATAATATATATAAATATAGTGTAATATCTATCTATCTAGGTCCATAGGTACATATCATAGGTGCATTCTATTGAATTCTGAGTTTGTAATTGTTGTATTGGTTGAATATATATATATATATATATATATATATATATAAATAAACACACACACAAATATATATATATATATATATGTTAGCATTTAATTTTTTTTTTCTTTTTGTTTTTATATTAAATATATTTATTTATAATATAAATGTATTTTGGATCATGATTAAAAACATTCACAGCACTAATATATATAAATAGCATATAATATATAGTGTATTTGTAGTAGGAGTCATTTCAAACTAGTTACACACACACACACACACACACACACACATATAAATATATATATATATATATATAGTTTGAAAGGACTCTATAAACTACAAATACACTAAAAAACATTTAAAAAAAGAAAACTGCTATACTTTAAGTTTTTCAGATTTTCGGTATTGTATATCTATATTTGCATTTATCCTTATAGAAAGAGTTACTGCATTTGATATACAACAAATGAATGTGCTGTAGCGTTTTATTGCTGCTGGACTGAGCCGCTCTGCCCCTCACTCTCAGTCAGTTGAGAATTCAGTGAGATTTATTGTGTAACAGGATATCAGTATTAGTCTCCTATCATCCCTGGATGTCAAGCTGGGGTAAACCCTGAGGTCCAGGGCACCGGGGTATGTGTTCATAAGCAAGAGGAGGATCTTTAGTCAGAATGGGTCAGAGTGGGTGGCCCCCTCCCCGTGGAGCTAATGACTTCAACATATTTGGTCCCGGCTCCTTCTCCTGACCCACACATTGTTGTATGGCTGTTTGTTTGTTGTGCCCCTGTGCTTCTGTGTGACCCCAGAGTCCTGGGTAGAGGGGAGAGAAGGAGAGACACGGACAGAGAGAGATGTGGTTAAGGGGGAGGCATGTTGAGGTAGAGAACGGGACGGAGAAAGAGGACGCACTGGCCCCAGGAGAGCAGGGAGTTTGCTTGCAATAACACAAAATCTGAGAGTGACAAACGGTAGTATTGTCCACCGGCATGACCTCCCACCACCATGAGCCCAGAAATACTCCTGTCTACAGTTAACACACTTAACAACTGAGACTGTGTCTGCCGAGTGCCAACAGCATCCACTCCAATTGTTTTAGAATTATCTTAATTATATGACAACAATCAGTATATTAAATAGATAAAGGCAGTGCAGTTTTAAAGGGACAGTTGTATTTAAATCATTTGAACCTATACAGTGATATTTATTGTATTTGTCTGGGCTGTGACTGTAAAGTTCATAACTTTTTTCTTTATAGTATACTTACAGTATATTGCCGGATCATTCTTTGAATGGAGAAGTTATTTGAAAATGAATAAATGTATTCCCGGTATTTCCGTTATGAAGTGAAATATTAAAATATCAGAATGCTGCCTCTCAGTTTTATCAATAAACCTTGAAAACAGGTCACATTTTCCCAAAAAGTATTTTTTTTTGTTTTGTTTTAAGAAAAGCTTATTTTTAATAACCCTTATATCATCATGAAAAAATGAAAAAAAATAAAAAAAAATGAAAAACAGCATAGTTTCCGTTAATAATTAGAATTTGCTTTTATTTTCATATCATATACATATATGTATTTATATATTAATAGTTTATATTGTATTCTAGTTTTCTGTTTTATTGAATTTAAATGAATTATAAAAATATACTGTATTTGTATGTTTTATATATAAATATGACAACTGTGTCTTTCGCAGCAAATAAATTAATTAGATATATGAAAATAAGCAAAAATAGACAAATAAATGCTAATAAATCTAATAAAATAAAACATTAATAACAAATGCTATTTTTATGTATACAAACGGTTTCAGTTTATTATAAGTAGCAACATATTTTTCATGGCTATAGCTTTAGTTAACAGTTAACCCTTTAAACACGCTCTTGTTGTTTTTTTATCTGACAAAAGAAGAAGAGCTTATGGATTTTTGGAGGTTTACCTCATTTTAGCCGTTGTCATGTAAACTTTGTATTTGAGATGATTTTCATGATAATGCTCTCCTTGAATAATCTTGCTGTCTGTTTTCTCTATCTTTCTTAAATACACACATACAGTGAGCCGACTACCTGCATTGATTCTCTGTACCTCTTTGATCAAGTCTTTTTCCGGTTTTGTGTATCTTTCGATGCCTATCTTAATTGCACAAGCACATATTCAGTTCCTTATTTACACTGCGAGATTCAGAGACTATGTCATGCTTTGGCCACACAAAACAAGCAGAAGTAATTGGATGAGCATTTCTTGCGGCATGTGTAATGCAACTCCCGCTTTCTCTCCTGACCTCTTGTCCCTACACTAACACAATGTGGAAGAGATGAGCAGCACCGTTTGCTTGTTTTTGGCCAGATGTGGGCTTGTTAGAATCTGACCCTGTCGACAGGAAGACATATGTCATACTGCTGTGTGAGCTGGACCTCTCACCGTCGTTCTTTGTTGGGTGGCATCAGATGTTTTTTCTTTTTGGTACTTTATATTAATAAGGTTATCACAGTAATGTTTGAGGGAAGTGTATTATGCTCACCAGTGCAACATTTATGACTGAAGTTACAGTAAGATACTGCAAAACTTAAAATGTTAAATCTCAAAGATTTGTTGTCCTTTTTTGTTTTATATGTTTATTCCTGTGATGTTAAAGCTGAATTTTCAGCATCATTACTCCAGTTTCAGTGTGACATGATCCTTCAGAAATCTGGAAACGTGCTCAAGAAACATTTATTGTTATTATCAATGTTTCTCAGGATTCTTTGATAAATAGAAAGTTTTAAAAACTAAAACTTAATAGATAGATAAATGGAAATCTTTTGTAACATTACAAGTGTCTTCCGCTATACTTGATTCATTTAACAAAACAAAACAAATAATAATAATAAAATATTAACAGTCAACTTCTGAGTGTAAGTACTGGTGGTCATATTTCAATAATTATATTAACGGTAATTATAAGATTAATCATGTAAATTATTTTCAAATTTTATTTAAAAAATTGCATACATTCTTGCCCAAGATTATGCATCAGCAATGGGACAGTCAAACCGCTCTGTTAAGTCGACTCCAGCACATCGACTCTAAGACTTGCAGTGGGGTTAAGGTCAGGACAATTTAAATGGGAAAATGGTTTCTTGTGCTCACTGAACGACCACAGTTTGGGTCCCTTGAAACTTGATATTGTCATCCTAGAATATGGGCATGAGTACATCTTCAAACATGGTTATTTAAGAAATGAAATGCTGCACATCAACTTGGAAAACATACATATAAAATATATTAATCGCTGCAATGATGATCCAATCCTAGACTCTTCAGTTTTTACATATTTAAATCCAAGTGGGAACTTTTTTTCTAACAGTATAGTTAGTGTAGTGGTGCCCTCTTGTGGCCGTAAAACCTCTTTTCATTCTAAATAAAAATTAATGTTGTATATTTACTTTAAACATATTCTTTACACTCACATTCCAATTTAGAATATGTTTTCCTGGAGTGATATTTAGTGTCAGTATACTATAGTGGTTTGAGTCACATGATCCAAATAATTTGACAGATCCCACAGGACAATATCAACTGAATGTTACCTGTGTTTTGACAAGTGTATCGTGGTAACTGTAGTAGTCAAACTTAAAAAATATTACATCAGCTGCAGCAGATCATCTTGAGACGAGCATGTCTTCACTATGTCTGCCTTTAGGACTAGATGTCAGTTTTGACTGAGGTATAGTTTGTGTTGGCTGGCACCCATGAGAAGTAATGTAACATCTCTTAGAAACTTGTCAGCTAGTGAAAAGAGCTTGCACTTGCAGGTCTGTAGCTCTTTGTGCAGATCAGTGATCAAAGCCTTAAAGGTATAAAGAGTGTGCTTAGACGTTAAAATAATTTCCTGCATTGTAGTTTATCGTGTAAAGACTGCATTGTAACTGTTATTTGCACAAGTAGAAAAAAATAAAGAACAGAAATACTTGCAGATACAAGAAAAAAAACCTTTTTACTTTTTCCCATTGCAGAAGAAAAAAAAACATCTGAGATTAAAAAGTCTGAACTGTGAGAAAAACTCATCTAAAAAAAGTTAGAATTTTGAGTTATCTTACAATGGATTTATATCTTGGAATTTTGGGACAATGTGAGGCAAAACTGTAAATTATGAGATAAGAAGAATGTACAATTTTCTCAATTTCAAGGTCTATTAAAGAAATAATTCTGTCACCATTTATTCAGTAGTTTCGAGTAGTTTCAAACCTGTATGCATTTCTTGCATTTCAAAGCAAGATATTTTATAGAAAGTGTATAACCAGACTGTTTTGAGTCATGTTTGGGTGAACTATTCCTTTAAGTTATGTTTGAACTTATCCTAACTGGAGCAAATTTTCAACATACTGTATTTCATAAATTAATCTAAATTATTCTGAAGCACAGGATAAAAAACTAAGTGAAGATAAAAATTAGAGAACACTTTTATATGCACGTCCCAACATATTTTATTGACCCTGGAATAACATTTAATTGCAAAAATATAGTCTTGACCATATCTCTACACCTAAACTTACACTTACCCATGAATAATGGCCTAAATCATATTTAATGATAGATGACTGACACAGATGTACAAGCACCAAACACTGATTGTAAGCCTAAACTTCATAAAAACTGTAAACTGTTTCTTCAAATCTGATTGGCTAATCACAATGTTGTCTCAGGTTCAACAAAGATGTTGACCCAGGGACATCTTGCACTTGGCAAAATCAGGTTAGCTCTTTTATGTACCTCCAAGTTGTTGGTGTTAATCTGGCACCTGCAGGTAATTTCCTGACAAACCCTATTAAACTAGCAACATTCCTCCAGTTTTCACAAAGATTGCAAGATGATAGACCGCTCTAAGGTGACTGAACCCCTGCGATGCTAGAGAATCTGGTCATTCCAAATCTGTCATTTCTGGAATATTGAAGGATTACAGTGACACTATGTTCATTCAGTGCCCCCCAAAAGGCTGGTCACCCCTGCAGACAACTGCAGGAGAAGACTGAATGATGTAGAGACTTA
>JAUMHI010000046.1:15274490-15286979 GCA_032359435.1 Enteromius unitaeniatus | reverse complement strand
GGTGGACAGCAGAAAGGGAATGCTGTCTCCAAACAGAGGTTGGCTCATTGGGTGGTTGAAGCCATCTCCCTGGCTTACTTGTACCAGGAAGAGCCATGCCCCTTAAGACTAAGAGCTCACTCTACAAAGAGTGTCGCCTCATCCTATGCGTTGGCTCATGGCGTCTCTCTAGCAGATATCTGTAGGGCTGCAGGCGGGGCAACACCCAACACCTTCTTCACTGAAGACAGCAGGTGAGTGGGAGACCGACTAGTGCCGGCTTGCTGCACCATTCCCACGTGATCCTTCTTTAACTAAGTGATCCTGAGTTCTCCCTGCCCTGCAGTCGGACCTAGAGCAGAGTAGCTCTAGCTGTGCTTCCTCTGGGTCTCCTTCGCCCCGTAAGTGTGGCTAGAAAACTCAATATTCCACAGTCAGACAGAAGGCTGTCTTTGCCTTCAATTATATCCATAATCTTATCGATATATTGAATTTCCCGAAATTCCACATGCAAGAACTGTGTGTTAAGTCATGTGCTCCGCTCCCCCAACTACTTGCTTCAGTACTACTGGCAGCCCTGTGGGGCCCCAATCTGGCCCCCAGGGTGTTGGGGAAGGTTACGTGCAGACTTTCTGCTGACAAACTTGAAAAAGTATCTCGCCTGTTGACGGGGGGGTCTCTGCATAAAGGATCGTGGCTTGTTCCATGGGTATTTCTAAATGTAACGTTGAAGTGATTCGACTGAAAGGGTAACGTCTAGGTTACGAACTTAACCCATGTTCCCTGAAGGAGGGAACGGAGACGTTACACTTTTGTTGCCATGACTCTGAGGTCGCGCTGACGCCGGCTGGGCTCTTCAGCGAAAACCTGTATGTGCACTGCACTCGTACCCTCTTATACTCACGTTGTGATGAGGTGCACCTGAGTGCAATCAAGTGCATACCAGTATTCATTAACCTTTTGTATAAAGCTGAAAGGCAATTGGTCTCTCTGGCGAGTTCCCATATGTAACATCTCCGTTCCCTCCTTCGTAACCTAGACGTTTCTCCTGAATCTGTAGTTCGTCTCCTTTTCTTTTCAAGTGGGTTTGGGTCCTTGTGCCCAACAGGCTATTGTGATACATCTTGATCAGTGTTTTCAATTGTTGCATTTGAATCTTTTTGCTTTCCCTCACCACAACAGCTCAAACATATTAAGACCACATTTGATTTAATGCTATACTGCATTAAAAGCTAAATACTCAACGAGCCAGGCTGTATTGCGTGATCCTTTTGAGTTTAGATCTATTTTGTGTGGCTCTTGAATTGTATTAAATGATTAAGTATAAAGCCCCATGGAGAGGCTTACTCCCCTGAGAGATTGAAAGCATCAGGTTAGCTGATGTTTTAAAGATATGTACATAATGGGATTTTAGTTTCCTCGCCAACTGTGTGGAATGTTCTTAAGATTCAAGATTCTTTATTTGTCACATGTAGTTATAGCTGGTACAACATACAGTGAAATGTTCTTTTTGGCTGAAAAGTACTCCTCAACTGTGCAAAAAACATACAAACATACAAATAAGAGATATAAAATAAGTACTAACAGAGGAAGTTATGGAAGTAAGAGCGAGGATTATAAGTGTAAAAAAAGAAAGCCTGTATAAAAGAAACAGCCATATGTATATGTACATATATAGAACTGAGGTATTGCACTGTATGGGTATGTGTAACATAAAATTTATACATAATACACATAAATAAAGATGCATTTAGGTAAAGTGACTGTAGTGATAAATAAATACTGTATGACATAAGGTGCAGATAGGACAAGGCAAGGTGCAGATGTGCCATCAATAACCATATTCTAGTTTCCAGAAGGAAAAAACATTGTTTAAGGTGGATGTGTGTATGGTTGTGGGGGTTCACACACAGCACATAACGGACAACCATACACACATCCACCTTAAACATTATATGTCAAGAACATAATTACTCTCATGCAATGGAAAGGATGTGTGCTATTTAAGTTATCACGACACTATGATATTTATTTATATAAATGGAATGGTGGATCATTTCCTCCTTCACAATTGAGGAAACTAGATGTACTGAGTGTCATTACTTGGTGGAATATCTTTAGAGTATATAATCTCTGAAATGTTCATATGGATTGTTTCCACACAGGACAAGATTCCAACACATCTGACTCTCTGAAAGCAAAGCAAGTGTACAAACAACCTTTACCTGGCCTGTTCCTAACTAACTAAATGTCCCTTTTCTTCCATGGCCATCTGGTTTCAGTTCTAGGCTCATCTGGTTCTGTCTCCAGTGAAAGAATTTCAGGAATACGTCCTGGATCCATGCCACATCCGTTCACACAGACCAGTGTTTTCAATTACACTCCTTTTAAATGGCTCTGAGGAGTTTGCAGTGTGTAAGCTTATGTGTGTGTCATCTGTTCACACAGAAGAGTGTTTTCAATTAGCCTCCTTTAAATGGCTACAAGGAACCTGTAGCTTGGTGAGAAGTGGGCTTTAGTGGCTCGGTTGGGTTCTGCTGCCACTTCAAAATATGGTGATAAAGACCCAGACTGTTTAGGTATGTGTGTGATAGAGAAGATCTTAACATATCCAGATGAACTTTTGACAACTCTTTGTGTGCATTCCCTAATAAGAAAAAGCAGAAAAAATAGCTAACTATCATTCAAACTGGTCAAAATTATGTAAATGTATGTAAATGTAAATAAAATGTAAGAATATGTAAATATTCTTTTCTGTTTTAAACATAATCTAATTCAAAGAGATTCTAAAATGCTAATATTTAAAAGCATTACTGTTTCTATCATGCTTGCCTGTTCTCCAGCAAGAATCAGGTTTCTGAAAATAACTCAAAATGGTGTTTCTTTCAAAGTGGAAGATGTGAAACCTGAAGCAGATCTGGAACATGATTGCTGTGAGCTCACTTTCCATTCAATGAGTTGAAGAGAACAAAATAATCACTTCCTGATTAACTTGCACTAAATATCATGAAGAAATGTTAATTTGCTGCAGTATCATAGAAGACACTGCATGTAATATTTTTTGTATACAATAAATCACGAGTTTTAGAGCGTGCAGATGAAACACTGTCATTTTATCAGATTTTTTTGAGTTCAAATTTCTAAAAACAGACCCCAGAGAAAGTAAGTATAAAGAGAAAAGAGTAGGAGCTAAAATCGAACCCTGAGGTACACCACATGTTAAATGACCTAGAGATTAAGTACAATTACCTATTTTAACCATAATCCTCCCGTTTGTTAAAAAGGATTTAAACCAACTTAGAACAGTACCTGTCAAACTGAAAAAAGATTTTAATCGAGAGATAAGGATCTTGTGATTGACAGTATTAAGGGCTGAAGACAGATCAAGCATTACTAAAATGCTCTAAGCCTAATGGAATGTCTGTAAATACTAGCCTACTAGTGACTTTTGTTGTCTTATGTAATGCAAATACATGTTTTTATTGATTTGTAATTTATTGTATTTGATTGGTAACTTATTCTTCTTATTCCATTGTTTTCATTAGAAATGTAGACTTTTTTTTTTAAATACACTTTGGAATTTGACAAAAGATAACATACTTTAAATAAATGTGGAAGAAATGCTGCTGTAAATCACTTTGAAGAATCCAATATTACTTGGAAAGTGTGCTACTTATTGAAGATGCTCCTGATTTATTTGCTTCTAAATTCTTCTTTTTTTAATTAGTAGCACAAATAAAATAAGTCTAAAGTCCTGTTTAGCTAAAGGTGTGGTAATGCTGGCACTTATGGGGAGCTGCTCTGGGACAGGTGCGGATAAGTCTGTGAGGAAAAAAATTACAGCATACTCACTTAGAACTAGACTACTCTGCAACAAATCAAACTACAGTGATCCCTCGCTACTTCGCGGTTCGTTTATCACGAATTCACGACTTCGCGGATTTTTTCTTTGGAGCCTTATTCAAGGGAAATTCGCCCTTTATTCTTTAAATCTTTATTTTTTTATATACTTTAATATTCTAAGATTTTAATATTAGTGCCTGTTTTAGATTAAGTGTTCTGTACATTAAAGGGTGGTTTGTTAACTGTACTATGTAAAGGGAGGGTTTTAAAAGTCTGAATACTGAATACGTACCTGGATTTTCACCTATCGTGGCCAGGTCTGGAACGCATCTACCGCGATAAACGAGGGATCACTGTATGGCTGGTAAACCTAAATGGAAAAAAATGTCAATAACACAGTGAAACTGGGATCTACTGAAATCAACCATGTTTTTAAAGGGATAGTTCACAATAAAATAAAAGTGTGATGTTTATTTACTCAGACCATCACACATACAGTACTTGTATCAATCTTTGGTCCAACTGTTTCCTCAGTTCAGTGACTGTTGGAGTAACTGGAGTGCTGAACCAGCATCATAGGATCATATACGCTTTGGCTCATTTTGTCACGAAGGAGACCGGAATCCAAATGCAAACAAAGTCTTTATTTTACCAGAAGACTCAGAAAAGGGAAAACAAAATAAAAAGTCAAACAAAACCTTAGCGAGCTGCAGAGAAATAATGTCCAAGCCCAAGACAAGACAGCACGTCTTGGACACGACAAGACCTACAGGGAAGATTTCATTAGCATGACAGAGAATCATGAACTGACAAGATAAGAGAAAGGTAATAAGCCTAAGATCAGGTGCAGGCGGTTGTGATTAATGGAAATAACAAGGAGGCTGGGAGGACACCACAATGACAATGAGACATATGGCGAGTTGTCAAACAAAAGCTGTGCTCCAAAACAAAAACAAACAAAAAGCACCCAAGATCATGACACATTTAAAGTCGGAGTGACTGTAAAATGAGTTTTGATTGAGTACGTTTTAGATCTGTGTTAGACAATTTCAGACAGTTCAGTTGAAGTGGTTCAACTACTTCACTAAAAACAACTGATGCAAAAGAATGATTTGTTTGTGAACCGGACATCACTGTGGACCATTTGCCTGAGGCCTTGAATTACAGTTAATAATGCTGTAACTAACACTCAGTTTCTTGCACAGACCAATTGTTTTGCTTCATAAGACCTCAACATATCATTAGGTGCCATGAGTTATAATTTTGTGTTCCTTGATATGCATTTTTTCACTCATGTGTCGGCAGCCACTGACTTTTACTTTATGATTCACCATGGTTTCAGCTAAACATCTTCTTTACTTTTCTACTGAAGAACTACATCTTGGATTAAACTTGTATTATGTTTAATCCTTTTATGGTGTGTAGAATAGGGAGTGTGTTAGTATTAAAGTAATACCAGGTCTATAATTCAGCAGAGCACAATCTATGATTTTAAAGCTTTCCAACAGGAAGTGCTCTGGAGCCATTGGTTCACATTTGCCTGGCTCTCCCTCTATCTCCCTTCTGTTTTCCCTTTCTCCCAGAGCTCCGATAAGGAGTATTACACTGTCACATACAGTGGGGGATGGCTAATCTGAGAGAGAAACATTGCTCCCTGTTTTCCAATTTGCATGCTAATAGAGTTCCCATGCTCATCTGATGATCTGATATAGTCTGATCATAGCTATAACCAGGGGCATCAACCATTTATTTATTTATCTTTTTATTGATTTATTTATTTAAAGTGCTAACAGAGGCTCTTCACACTTACATTGTCATATAATTGTAGGATCTGTTAAGGCTAATTCACATTGTCCCAACAAAATGCAACATTTCAAACATAAAATTATCAACGGTACAATCCGAAATCAACATTCACTGAGCTGAAAGTTAAAAATGGCACCTATGCTTTCAATGAGCATGACGCTGCAGGTTAAAGCACATTATCCATATTATATTTAAAAATATGGTAAAGAAGGCCCCTTGTGGTGTAAAAATAGCTTGTGCTCTACATAAAGACATTACATTTAATTCAGCTTAATCCACTTTAAAAACCCAGACGGAAACACACACTCACACACATTAACCTTTGATTCAGACTAGACTAAAAAGAGGCAGATATTAATACACATATGCACACATACCAACAGATATAAAGGAAGTCTTGAAATGAGTTCATATACCAGTCAGGCTAAATTATTTTGCAACACGTGTAACTTTAAAAGCGTGCATGTGTAAAGCGTCCCATGAATTCAGATCAAAAGAAGAACTGTGAACACTTTTGGAGTAAGGTATTGCAGCATGAAAGAGAGCTTTGTTTTGGAAAGAGTGTGTGTGGGTCCGTGTCTGTGTGTGTTCCGCTGAACACAGCAGCATCCTTCCGGCCGGAAGCTGTAGCCCAAGTACATCAGCAAGTCAATTACACCGGTTAAGGGACTTTCTCAGAGATTAGTGTGTGTGTGTGTGTGTGTGACAGAGAGAGAAAGAGAGTGTGTGTGAATGAACGCCAGTGGTAATGTCTGACTCATGCTTAACACCATACTTTATCCAAAATACAATTTATAATATTAAACTTTACACAAATGAAAAGCTAACAAATACCACCAAAATTAACTTTTCATAGTTTTTTCAGCTAGTTAGGGGAACTTCTATGCCCTTTTCCCTTTTTTTTAAAGGGGTCATTGAATGTACAAATTCACTTTGCAAGTTGTTTGAACATAAATGTGTGTTGGAAGCGTGTGTACACATCCATCCTATAATGATTTTCCTGTTTGAATTTCAGTAATTTCATTTTGTAATGAAATTCCTGTTTTAAAATCCTCTTTGTCAAATCAGGCTGTTCTGAGATTGCTGTCAGAATGATGTAATTCTGCACCAGCCCCTTTCACGATAGACCCACCCTGAGTGAGCTGTCATCAGTCCACCATTGTGTTGACATGTCTTCAACTAAAGAAACACGCCACTTTTCTTGAAAATAGGCTAATTTTCAGTTAGGTTCTACTGTTTTCAAATCCATTCAGCCCATCTCCGGGTCTGGCGGTAGCACTTTTAGCTGTAGCTTTGCATATATCATTGAATATGATTAGACAATTAGCATCATGCTCATAAATGGCCAAATAATTTTGCTGTTTTTCCTAATTATAACTTGATTCTTCTTTAGTTATATCATGTACTAAAACCAATGTAAAATGAAAAGTTGTGTTTTCTAGGCTGTTATAACTAGGAACTATACTCTCTTTTCGCTAAAATAATCAAGGTACTTGCTGTACCATAGATGCGGTAGACATAATGCCATTAACACTAAACAGTGTCTGAAAATAGTCCCCAGGAATTTCAGGCGCTGCAAAATATTATTGCAGCAAAGTGTCTTGATTATTACGCTGGAATGAGAGTATACCTAGTTAGTACCTGTATCAGCCTAGAAAATTGCAGCTTTTCATTTTGCCCCAATACAATCACAACTGCTTGTAAAAACATGCAAATATATACTGAAGGAAATCTGAAAACAGATCGTCATATTATGGGATTTGCTAAATTTAGTTTCGCTTCTAAACTCACTTTCTTGCTTTCAATTAATGTAATTCTCTAAAAATACATTCTGCTAAATTAGCAATATGTGTTCAACAACATTTTGCTGATGAATGACATTAATTGTTCACGAGACTTATTGGAGAAGCCTACGAATGAAGACTTAAGACGTATAAACCTTAAAAAAGTCCATCTGTTTTTTTTTTGTTTTTTTTTTAATTATTAACATGGATGGTTCATCATTCGTGATTACATTGTTGACCAATCAGCGCATGAAAAGTATCCTATAAAATATGTCCTACCTTGGTATTTCTTGCACTTTCAACATTTTTCTCCTTAATTACGGAGGAGCCTTTAACACGCCATACGCTTATCCTCTACTTGACTTAATTATATGTAAGTGTGAGCACTTGAAATCAAGCTTCTATGTTTAGGTTCAGTAATTTCAATTTAATGGCAACGAAAAGGTTATTAGTCAGTTATTGAATGGCTAATTTTCAAAAAAGTCCAATTATATTTTCATAGTAACTTACTAAAAATGCTAATTTTTAAAGAAAAATCTTAGATGGACTTAGAGGTTTTTGCATTTGAAGTCTTCTAATGCTAAAATTAAGTGGTATTTCATTGCTATGATAGTACTCTTGTAATTCAGTGATATGATATGTGAATATGTGAAACTGAATAAATTAATGCTGTCAAAAAACCATAACTGTCACTTTTTTTTTTTTTTTTTTTTTCTCGACACTGGTTATTATATATTTTGATTGTAAGGACACAAAAGACAAAATAACATAAAGAAACTGGTATTGGGACAACATAAGGGTGATTAAATAATGACTGAATATTCCATTTTATGAACTGAGCTATTCTTTTATACAGTCCCATCATGAAAACGGTGTATAGTTATTCAGAATCATGCGTTTACACAGTTTCAAGAATATTTTCCGTTACCAAATTTAACAATGGTTTTGTTATAGTAAAAGTGTTGTAAACATATTTTTGGACATATTGATTATTATTTGTATAATCACAGTGTTACTACTAATATCATTAATATAAGTAGTGTAGCAAAAATGTGGTTTATTTGTGGTTACTATGGTTTAACTTAGTAGTAGTAACGTGGTAGTAACCTTTTTTATAGTAAAACCATTGCTCATTTAGACGAGAAATTCCATCTCCATATTTTCTATTGTTATGTTCCATCAGTGCATACTTCAATTCCCTTGGCTTTGTGTGCTGCATCATGCTTCAGAATTCTCCAAAAACATGCATATTTCCTTTAGCATCTCTCAGAGAATGCAGGCACGGCAACAGAAGTTTCGGCATGCCTTGGGAATAAAGACGAACAAAAGCCAGATGTGAGTATGTTTACTCGGCCCATAGTTTCTGTCGACAGCACTGTACACAACCCCCTCCTTCCTCACGCCCACATTTTTCCATGCTCATAAGACTCTATCAGTCCTCCCTGCATTAAGAAGGTTACATTAGACGTGTGGCAGCGGGGTCACTGACAGGGTTGACTGTTATGCTATTTAGAATGACGTCCATTTGAGACGAGCCTCAGGAAAGACACCTAGTTAGAGGTGTGACGCCTTTACATGTGCATCCTGTGAGATCACAGGCATTTCATACTGATTTATGAATGGAGAAGGTCCATAACATGTACCTTACAGCATGGCTTTACAATCTTAATAAAAATGTAGAGGAGAATTACATGCATACATAAAATATTCATAGTTATAATCTCTCTGATGCAGCTCAACACAATGCTTTTCTCCAACATTCAATCATTTGATGAATTACTGCTACCATCATCAACAGAAAATGTATTACTGTTTCCTTTAAATTAAATTGTGTTTACTTTCTGCTTTCTGTGTTACGCAAGCCTGACATCTGTAAATGAAGCAACATCTACGATAAACATAAAAATGCTAAACAAACATGCAAAAAAATAATATTTGCAAGTATATTTTACATTTCATACAGTTTTAAACAAGGACAATAAAATGGTTTGACAGCAAATCAACTTTGATTTAGGCTTTTGAATAGTTTGAGTAACAAACATGCTTTAGAATTCTCTGAGAGCTGTACTGCGTCCGAAATCGCATATTTCCCTACTATGTAGTACGCAAAAAAGTATGCGAGGTGAGTAGTCCAAATGTCCGAATTCATAGTATTCAAAATTCAGTAGACAAGAACTAACCGAATGACCTACTGCTTCCGCCCGAATTCTGTAGTATGCATACCATGGACACTTTCCTATCCCAGGAGGATCCGGGAGAGGAGGCGTCATATTTGAAAAATGGCGGAAAGTAGAGACGTTTAATTTTATTACACAAAAAATGTCCCAACGTTTCCTGAATTTGGGTTGAAAAATAAAATAAATAAATAAAAAATAAAACAAAAGTTCAAGTAAATGTTTCAATTGACTACTGTATGTGTCTACTTTAGCCCGTCTTACTCAAGTACACCTGTCTGCTGCCTGCAGACCGGGGCGGGACTGAACCTAGGGTGGAGCTGTACGTGTCACTCCGCCCCATATTTGCTCTCATTGGCTCAGTCATCTTTCAAAGGCATATATGATTGAAAAGGCTCAGAGTTGGTGTAAAACAGTAGAGCATGGATACATGAGTGAATCACAATAGCTATTAAAGCTCTGCACTATGTTCGGCCCTCTCCAGTTAGAGAGAAGTTTCTAATTCCACACAAATCTGAGCTTAAACAGCTCTGTCTGATAATTATTATAACTACTTAGGAGCATATTTTATTTGCGAATTACATAGAAACCGCATCCTGGCTCAGAGAACCAGACAAAGTTGTTTATGGTTAACTTGACTCTATGTCTGTTTTATTGAATCATGACATGAGATTTTAACTGCTGCAAGTTTAATCTTCAGGATCAGTCGAATTCACAAATTAATCATTCAGTGGAAGCCTATTTGTGAACCAGCTGACTGAAAAGAATCAGGTTAACAGATTTGGTCACAAAACGGTTATAGGAGGAAATATAATTTTAATATATTTATTTCACTAATTAAATTAGTTTATTTGACCATGGGGGATGTGGTTTTCAGATCTGGTTAGAGCTAGGAGTGAGTTAAAATGTGATGGTTTCCAGTCGACTGCAATTTGGGCCGTCCCTGAAACCACTCATATCAGATAAAAAAAAAAAGCATTTTGCATTTTTGGACTGAGCCACAAAAATTTTTTCAATAAATAAGTGTCTAAAATGTGTGCGCAATCTGTGTGTCATGATCTCTAAACAATAAATGATGTATAAAAGTTTGTGTAAAGTGTAAGGTATATAAATGTACAGTACAGGCCAAAAGTTTGGACACACCTTCTCATTCAATGTGTTTTTTTTATTTTCATGACCATTTACATCGGTAGATTCTCAATGAAGGCATCAAAACTATAAATGAACACATGTGGATTTATGTACTTAACAAAAAAAAGGTGAAATAACTGAAAACATCTTTTATATTCCAGTTTCTTCAAAATAGCCACCCTTTTGATCTGATTACTGCTTTGCACACTCTTAGCATTCTCGCAATGGTTTTCCAACAGTCTTGAAGGAGTTCCCAGAGGTGTTTAGCACTTGTTGGCCCCTTTGCCTTCAGTCTGTGGTCCAGCTCACCCCAAACCATCTCGATTGGGTTCAGGTCAGTTGACTGTTGGTCAAATAGCCCTTACACAGCCTGGAGGTTTGTTTGGGGTCATTGTCCTGTTGAAAAATAACCGATCGTACAACTAAACGCAAACCGGATGGAAGGGCATGTCGCTGCAATATGCTGCTGTAGCCATGCTGGTTCAGTGTGCCTTCAATTTTAAATAAATCCCCAACAGTGTCACCAGCAAAACACTCCCCCACCATCACACCTCCTCCTCCATGCTTCACAGTGGGAACCAGGCATGTGGAATCCATCCGTTCACCTTTTCTACGTCTCACAAAGACACGGCGGTTGGAACCAAAAATCTCAAATTTGGATTTATCAGACTAAAGCACAGATTTCCACTGGTCTAATGTCCATCCCGGCTCAAACAAATCTCTTCTGCTTGTTACTCTTTAGCAGTGGACCATGAAGGCCTGATTTGTGCAGTCTTGGGGACCGCTTGGGGACACAATTACAGTTTTCGCAATTTTCCGGACTGACTGACATTCATTTCTTAAAGTAATGATGGCCACTGGTTTTTCTTTAGTTAGCTGATTGGTTCTTGCCATGATATGAATTTTAACAGTTGTCCAATAGGGCTGTCGGCTGTGTAGTAACCTGACTTCTGCACGACACAACTGATGGTCCCAACCCCATTGATAAAGCAAGAAATTCCACTAATTAACCACTAATTAACCTAATTAACACCTGTGAAGTGAAAACCATTTCCTCTTGGCTACCTCTTGAAGCGCATCAAGAGAATGACAAGAGTGTGCAAAGCAGTAATCAGAGCAAAGCGTGGCTATTTTGAAGAAACTAGAATATGAAAGATGTTTTCAGTTATTTCACCATTTTTTGTTAAGTACATAACTTAACGTGTTCATTCATAGTTTTGATGCCTTCATTGAGAATCTACCAATGAAAATAAAGAAAACACATTGAATGAGAAGGTGTGTCCAAACTTTTGGCCTGTAATGTTTGAAACTTAATGAAATAAACAGCATTAACAACTGCAATGAAATAAGTGCTTGATGCGAAAGTTGCATTCATTACTAATGCAACAGATAAGTAAGTTCTTCCACAATTGTTACAGAAATAGCCTTCCGCAGAATTATCTGGTATAAATAAAATGTTGTCGATTTCTTTACCTTAAAATAAAGAAGAGCACAGTGTTTTTATGAAACAAAGGTGAGGGAAAAAAGAAAATTTAGTGAATAAAAAGTCTCACAAAAATTAAATGGCACACAGCATTCGCTGATGGCTCGGCCCCGGATGGAGTCTATCGCTATATTTTGATCTGTTTGTTACAGACCTTGCCTGTTTTTCATCTACCGTCTCTGTCTTGCCCCCTGGATTGTATTTTGCTGTTACCGACCCTCGTCTGGACTTTGACTACTCTTTTGCCCTGCCTCTGCCATTGATGTTAACCGGTGATGACCCTTCCTGT
>JAUMHI010000046.1:15260101-15274390 GCA_032359435.1 Enteromius unitaeniatus | reverse complement strand
CAAAGGAAATTTTCCTGTGAATTAATTTAGGGAAAAGTCCATTGTCTTTGCAAAAGGAGGACTAGTTGAGTTGAGTTAACAATTCCTTTGAGCAATAAAACTAATCTTTATCAGTCGGTTGTCATGGCGATCAAAGGTCTGGCCTGCCCCCCTGATGTTTTAACTGTCAGTCGGGGGATGTCTTTGAGTTGCCCCTTTGGGCTTGGAAAGCAGTATTAAAGTCTATTTGTTACATGTAGTTTGACTGATTGGTTCAAATACTATACTGTCTTCTGAGAAATATGTAGAATAAATTGTAACGACACCACCTCCTTTGCTTTTCGGACGGGGCTCATTTTTATAGCTGTAATCCTGGGATGTAGACTCATTTAAAGTAATGTATTCATCTGGTTTTAGCCACGTTTCTGTCAAACAGAGCAAATCTAAGTTATGATCATTGATCAAATCAGTTGAGCGATTAGGGCTAGCCCAACCTGATTTGAATGAAAAGGAGTATGTCCCTCATCAAGTAAGTCATCAACTGTTTTGCTATACATTTCGCAGCCACTTTAGCAACTGTTGGCAATATACTAATCCGTCTATAGCTACTATCTAGTTACTATGTAAGTACACAGGTATTAGGACAACTTAATATAAAGTAGGGACCGTCTTTTAATCAAAACATAATATTTTTGTGTCTGCAAGGCATCCATTACATTTTCCCAGTGTGTTAATGTCTTATATCCATATCTTATTAATATAGTGTGTTCTCTGAAATTCACATTTAAGAACTCTGTTATACTTCATGTCTCCGCCCTCAACCCATGCTTCACTACATCTGGCATCTCTGCGGGGTCCCTATTTTTGGCCCCCAGGGTGTTGAGAAGGTTACGTGCAGACTCTCATGCTGACACGCTTGTCTGTCGGCACCCGGGGTCTCTGTGTAACGCGGTCACAGGGTTGTAGCGTTTTCCATGGGTCTGTTCCCATATGTAACGTCGGAGTGACTCGACTGAAGGGGAATGTCTAAAGTTACATAGGTAACCCATGTTCCCTGAAGGAGGGAAGTGAGACCTCACATCCCCTTGGCACGACCCTGGGTCGCGCTGACTCCGACTTGGCTCCTCAGCGAAAACATGCAAGTGCTGCATTACATCAGTGCCCTCTTATACTCACGCTGTGATAAGGTGCACCTGGCTGTAATTAAATTCACACCAATATTCATTGGCCTTTTCTCCTTAACTCAAAGGTGATTGGTCTCCCATGCGAGTTCCCATATGTAACGTCTCCGTTCCCTCCTTCAGGTAACCTTAGACAATGTCCCCAACAAAGGATTTTCATTACATTCAAATCAGGTTGGGCTAGCCCTAATCACTCAACTGAAACTGCTTATTGCTATCTTCTAGGAGTGAAACGATTCTCGTATCATGTATTGTATGGTTCACAGGCATATTCCAACTCAAAGTGATAATCCTTATCCACCTGTGAGTGGAGACCTGATTGAGTAGAGCATGTGTGCATCATTATGTAGTCGTTTGGAATGCACTCGTCCAAGGAAGCAATGCAATTTTCCTCATTACTCTTCAGCTGGGATGTTCCTGTTACAACGCTGCATGGTGTGCGTCAGCAGATGTTTAATGACATAAATTTATTTCTATTGTTGTAAGCTTAACTGTTGCAAATAAACATACATTTTATATTTGAAAATGTTTTTAAAATATGCAAATACATAAAAACGAATTTCTATAAATTGTATAAATCCGTCCCCCAGCGAATCGACAAAGAATCAATTTTGGGTTGTATTTTGTTTAGTTTGTATATAAATGATTTTCTGCTAGTCTGCTCATCTGTTCAAATGTGTGCTGATGACACAGTTTTATATGTGCATGCTACAAACAAACAACAAGAAGCAAACATTCCAACTGAGGTATTGGTCCATGTTTTAGATTGGCTGAGTAACTCATATTTACATTTGAATATTAGTAAAACTGTGTGTATTTCTCACAAAAACAGACAGGGATTTCTCATCCTGATGTATTTGTTAAAGTAGAAAATTAAAGGTCGTATCAGATTTTAAATACTTAGGAGTAATTTTAGATTTTCAACTGACATTTCAAAAGCATGCTAACAAGGTAGCCAAATTTATGACATTTAATCTGGCAAACCTTTGGCATATAAGACCATGCTTAACAATAGAAGCAGCAAAACTCATGCATTCTATCATTTTGAAGTTCTACTAGTTGGTCACAAGCAAGTATAACAGTTTTAAAGTCAATTGAATCTGTTTACAAGCAGATGCTTAAAATATTTTTTTCAGAGGACTGATATGTATTATGAGGGCTGCAGCTATCAAATATTTTAGTAATCGAGTATTCTACAGAAAATGTCATTGAATAACATAGTAATCGGATAAAACGTTTTTGCTTAATTAAAGAGCAATATTAAATATGCTAGAGAGGTCTCTTAAAATGAACAACTAATTGGTTACTTTTTGGGGGGGAAAATCTAGATTTTATTTATTGATGATATATTGAATGAATATTATTATTATTATTTTCATACAGTAAGTTAATGGCTGTGCATTTATTAACCCTATTCATTGCAATCAAACTAAAATGACCACACATGTTGTATTGAGCACATTAGACTTAAGGGCAGGATTAAAACAATTTATTAAACTTTCAGTATTTAAAGTATCCAAGCCATGTTTTTTTTTTTTTTTTATTACGTAGTATTATGTATGTTTAATCGTAAAAGCCATGCACAACATTATTGACAGTAAACTCATTCCTTTGATAAGTAGCCATGGTATAAGCTGATAAATATCCCGGTATAGTGTAGCCGAGCGTTCACACCACGGCCGGCGAGAGCGTCAAAATTCACTCTCGCCGCCCTACAAAGCGGTGGACTACATTCTGACTGGATGCTGCCGAAACGCGTCATAGCTCATTGCCATAAAAGGTGCGTTCGAGCTGAAAAAGCCGAAAACAGTCAGGGAGGAGCTGAAAACGGAGCCATCAAACCGGACACGTTGGGGATCTCGTTGCTTCCTCAAACATGGCAGATCACGTGGCGTTTATTGCAGATGAACTGGAAGCTATAGAAATACCTTTTTTGTTGGAAGAAATGCAGCATATGCAAGTGAAGCAGCAACAACAGATTTCAGCATCAATCAATGTTGACCACATTTAATTAAATGTCTGTAACATTTTAGTTATTCCATAAAAAAGATTACTTAAATATGCAGCTGAATACTATAAGTGGTCAAAAAGATTGTAAACTATTTACAAAATGGCATACAAATTGATTTGTTATGCAATTATATGGATTAAAGCACGAAACACTCGTGATCATCGTCATGTGGTGAATGTGGCCAATCATGAGAAGCTGTGAGGTCATCATAGCCTGGTGCAGTTGCTCCTGAAATGCTGTGCTGGCTGAGCAAGCCGGCTGTTCTCGAAAAGTTCTCGCGTTACTTTAATGTTACATCCAATGACCTGGTCTTGACACTGGAGTCGGTTGTGGAGCTGGAGCCGACACTGGAGCTCTGGGGCTGGAGCCAATAGTGAAGCGAGGATCATCCAAGATATGCAAAGTTTGTTTCTCCATAAGAAAAGCTTTGGAGAAATTTTGCATCATCTCTGCAGTGAATGGGTGCCAAAAAAATTCTCACCACTCCAGTCAATTAATATCTTGTAAAGTGAAAGGTGTGCTTTTGTATAGACCAAACTCATCAATACATTTTTCACATTCATCGCTTCATACCAAAAATCATAATCCATAATTGTGCATATTTCTCTACTGATTCAGGTGAGATTACTTTTTCATGGAGGAAGTGTTATGAATTATGGACAAAATCAGTGGTGTGAAGTTAAAAAACGTCTGTCTGAATGTTGAATTTGTTTATTGCTAACAAAATCTTTTGACCTCACAAGCTATTAATTAATGGACTGGAGTGGTGTGGATAATTGTTATGTTTTTATCAGCTATTTTGACGGCACCAATTCACTGCAGATTGATAACCATAGTTGTAAGCATTGCAAGTGATGCGATGCAAAATCTTTCCAAAACTAAAGAAGAAACAAATTAAACTGCATCTTGGATGACCTGAGGGTGAGTGCGTAAATTTTTCTTTTTGGCATATATATATGTGATTTTTATATTCTGTCACATAGAAATACCATTCGTGAGAATTTGACATATTGTATTTCATAACCACCAATACCTGTTCATAGCTAATTCTATTGCTGTTTTATTTGATGTCCACTTTAGACATTCTACTAAGAGTAAGTAACTTTGCAACTACTGTACATGTCAACTAGCAGTCAGAGTATAATAAGACGTAACTTATAACACTTTATTTTATGATACAAGTATATGTCAACTTCTTCTTTTAAGCTTAAAACTACCCCAACAGTCTACTCTGAGAGTTAGACATGTAGTTGAAAATTACTGAGAATTAGTTGACATATAGTTAGTAGAATGTCTAAAGTAGACTATCAAAATAATGTGTAACCATATTCTATTTTATTTTTTTCCAGACTTGATGGAGCAGTATAGATTTATGGCTAAAGTGTAAAAGTCCAATCTATGCGGCTTTAGTAGTGCACAGTGTCCTCAACCATTAGGAAAAATTTTTGAACACTTTGTTCTTTCCTAATTACGCAGCAATAAACCTCATATAAATATAAAACCCAAATTCAACATTACCAGTAACATTAGAAACAGCTGTCATCTTTCTTGCATGTTCTCATACCATCTATCTCTTTATCTCTGGCTAAAACACACATTACTATAAAACCAGATCAACAAAAGACACAGTACACCTGCAAACACACTACAAAACATACCACAAATATAGTATCGCTTAACTAAGCTTGACTGCTGTTAATGTATGACGGAATGGAGAACATTTGTCAAACGGAGCAAGTCATTATTGATCTATATGGGAAAAGGAGAAAAACAGTTTGGAGCTGAATGAAAGGAGGGTTTCTGTTAAGTGAACAAAACTGCTAATGGAAACTTTAATAGGCACTTTGAATAGAAAAAAAAACAGGAATCTTTGCAGAGCACTTTCAGTGGTATGACTCAGAGTTAGTGGCACCGTGATACACCCAAACCTATTTGATGTTCAGTCGCCATTAAAATTAACTTTGGGGGGTTTGAAAAAAGCATGGAGTTAACAAAACGAGAGTGGGGGCGCGGGGAAAGAACAAAAACACACTCATGTTTTACTTGAGTGCTCTTTAGTCTTATATTAGAAGACAAAATTCTTATAAAGACACACAGGTCTTACTCACCCTGATGTCATTCCAGACTCGTATCCCCTCTTTTTCTGTGAAACACAAAATAAAATAAAAAGTCAGAGGGGCCCAATATCAGTGCAAACGTCTTAAAGGGTTATGCCACCTGAAAATTAACATTTTGTGATTAATAAATGGCGGTGATCTGAAGAGACACTGAGGACACAAGTCCTTGAATGAAGTCATAATTTTTGTACAAAAATGATTCTGCAATAACAATAACATTGCAGTTGAACCACTAATGGCAGATGGAGTATTCTGACGATGTCTTTCATTCTTTTCCGGACCTTCGAAGTGTTCATTACTTGGCAGTCAATGGAACAGTCACAAGCCTTCCGTTTTTTTCCCAAAATATCTTACATTGTGCTCCAAGGACAAACAAAGCTTTACGGGTTTGGAACAGCAGGGGGTACATGATCAATGACAAAATTTTCATTTTGGGGTAAAGTAACTTGACTTTCTATCCAAATGAGGTTTATAATGGTGCTTTACTCATTAAAGTCCATATCATTTGCTCTGTATTTAATGTTTGTGTGTGTGTGTGTGTGTGTGTGTCTGTTTGTACATTTTTAGTGATCATGGCAGCAGCATTCACTCGATGATCAAATGATGGAATAGAGCATTTTAACTGGGCCCATATCCAAGCATCTGGTGTAGATGAGGACACTTTCTGCATTTTAAAGAGTCAGTTTAGGTTTCTGGATCACAGCGGTGGAATTATGCTGTCCAAACTACAATATTACATTTGAAAAACCATTATGATTACGATGATTAAAATGGTTGATTTTTACTTTTTTGGTTAAACCTTTTTCTTAATTTTATTTCTAACGGAGTTGGCAGAGAGGAAAAGAGAGGAGGGAGTGGGATTGGAACATGAACTAGACTGAACTCGAACCTGGATCACCATGAGCCAACAGCTCTTAAACTATACGCTGTAAATTACTGTATTAATTGAAGTAGTTATATACATTTATAATTTTTGGAGCAGTCCCTCAACTAAAGATCATTCAAAGACATCAAGTTATTGGAAGAGACAAAAAAATCATTAAATTGTCATTGCTCATAGTGAATTTAGTTCCTAATGTTTATATGATGAACAGGTGGCATTATTATAGATGGGTAGTGTTTTCAATTAGATAATTCGATTTCAATTCGATTAGATAAAAAAAATACTATAAACTTTTAAAAAGATGCACTTTAATTGTGCAATAGTAGTGCTCTAAATGTCATTTAAATATATATATATATATATATATATATATTATATATATAAGTACAAGTAAAGTAAATTTTAAATGTCGTAAATGTCAAGTAAATGTCGATTTTATATAGCCCTACATAACAAAAATGGCTAAAGTCTTTACTATTTCAAAGGTGAACATAACATTATTTTGCCAACTCAAGCAATGCTAAACACAGATTATGTATTAAGTGAAAGTTTTGCAATTAACTTAGTTTCAAGAGGTTCGCTGAATGAGTTACCACCCACGGCTGGCAGCTTGTTTACCTAATCATGCCTTGTTTATTTGCGCCCAATCAAATTTTCTCCCCTTCACTATAAATTCTACCAGCTTTCATTTCCCCGCATCTCGCTTTTGTGCATGACCAGCCACTCGCTGCCTTCACTAAGCCAAGATGTCCGCCTCCGACTCATCGGATTATGGTCTCGCTCCATCCCCTGCCGCTAAGCAAGCAGCTTGCTCACCTGCTCGCGAACCCGCTCGCCAGACGACAACCACCATCACCAGCCTCTTCCTATACCTCTGCTCAATCCACCACCAGCAAATGGACTCTCATAACACTCCGCCAATCCCTCTCCACCGCTGGAATAACTTTCTCCCGTAAAGCCACAAAACAAGACTTACTCAATCTCCTAAACCACCACATGCTTCTCCACCAGCCGCCACTCCTCACAGAAAAAGGTTACAAAAAACTGCCACTCACCTCACGCCAGCCAAGCCACGCTGCTCCAGCCACTCCACTCCTTCCGCTGGCCTCGGCAGCGCTCCGTACTCAGAATCAGCTCCACAGCCACTCCCACGCAACTGCCAGTCTCCCATTGATCCCTCCTCAAGCCAGCCTTCTCCATCCAGTCAACTCGGCTCCATCCCCCCGGCTCAACTCCATAAAGCCATCGCCGAACCAGGGCCCCCCCGCACCGCCAATCCCACCCAACCAGTTCCAACTTTCCTTCTTTCCTTCCTGACACTCATTCCGCTAACCCACCTCCCCCCTCTCACCCCCCTTTCTCTTTAGCTACAGCCAAACGCCTGCCAGCCCCCGTCAATGCCTTATTCTCAGAACCCACCCTGGTTTCCTCTCACCTCCGCCAACAGATTTTATCAGGTAAAGACATTGATCTATTTTCACTCCTCTCACCTTTCTCAACCAGGTATGACATATGACAGAATATGCAGCCTCTGTACTTCTCCCAGGCTCTTTGGGATCTCCATCCAGCGTGTGTGTGGTGTGTGCTCGTCCTCTCACCAACTCCATAACTCCAGCGATCTCCTCAACTCCAGTGATTCCTACGGACAAAAACCAAAGACTAAGATTAGCATCCGTCTCATTACCAGCAACATACACCTGATTTACTCACCTGTTATACTCCTTCAAGGACTGTTGTTGTGATATTGCACTGTTAATAAAGAGTCTGTTATCGCACTGTTATACTTACCTTCCGCAGTCTATCCACTTTCTGACACAGGTCTGTCACGCTTCTTCTGCCTACCCTTTCTCTTCCCACTCTTCCCCCAACTCACCTCCTCCTGAAAAACCCAAATCCACTAATTACATTCCAAAAATTCCCTCTCTCTTTTCTGATAATGGCATCCAATGGCGAAACCAATTTTACTTCGCCATCCGCTTCACCTTCGGATGCAAAAGCAGTGCAAAAATATTGCCCGCAGCCAATCTTTCCACCGTCCTTAAAGTTTTTAATCACCTAGGAATCCCAATAGCCCACGAAAAAACTCTGGGCCCCTCCACATGCATTTAATTTTTGGGCATTAATCTTGACTTGACCTCATCGCATCTAACCTCCTGACCCAACCTCAGTGCTCTAAAAGAGAACTTCTCTCAGTTCTCGGGCACCTTAACTTCGCCATGTGCATCATTCTGCAAGACAGACCCTTTATCTCCCACTTATTAACCCTCGCTTCATCAGTGCCAGCCCTCAAAGACCCCATAATCCTATCAGGTCCATGCCTCCACGAACTCCAGCTCTGGGTCTCCTTCCTTTCCCGGTGGAATGGCCGTTCTTTCTTCTACAAAGAATGCCTAGCCAACCCCATCGACATCCAGTTATTCACCGATGCAGCTCTCTCACTAGGTTTCAGAGGCTTCTATCTATTGCCTCCCCCTGGCCCACCGAGCTTAATAAAATCCCTTCCCACCTAGCTTCCACAGCCCTTTACAAACTCTACCCCATTGTAGTGGCCGCCTCCCTCTGGGGTAAAGAGTGGTCTTCCTCCTGCATCTTCGTCCATTGTGATAACGAAACCACAGTCCAATGCATTAACAAACACAGCTCCCACTCCCCCGCTATCATGCCTCTCCTCAGACGCCTAGTCTGTATTTCTGCCCTTAACCAATTCATTCTCACTGCTAAACATATCCCAGGGAAAGAAAACTCTATTGCTGATTCTCTGTCTTGTTTATGTTTAAGAAATTCAGGACGCTGGCACCGGAAGCCGACTCCCTGCCGACCCCAATTCCTCCCTATTCGCAGCTCAAATTCCCTTAAATCATCCCCTCAGAACCCTCTACGAAAAATCCATTAATTCCATGCTCTTAGTTGTTGCCCCAGAACTCTCCAATCCTACCTTACCGCTTGGAGAGCTTTTAAATCATTCCACTCGAGCTACAACCTCCAATTCCCGGATTTCTCCCTCCTAGCTATTACATCCTACATTTCATACCTTAACTCCTCCAGATTCCTTCAGGCTAATTCTATTAAAGGCTATCTAAGTGGAATCCAAATTTTCCGTAAATTTCCATACGGCCCCCCCCCCACCACTATTTCTAACACTCAAACCCATCTCATCATTAAAGGCATCCAGAAAGAAAACCCTTCCCACCCCGACCAAAGACTGCCTATAACCCTGGAGATCTTAATCCTCTGCATCTCCACCCTACGCTGTTATTATAGCTCCCCCCTTGTTAACCGCACCCTAGACGCCATGTTCACCCTGTTTTTTTTGGTTTTGTTAAGGTGCTCCGAATTTACCATAAATTCCCCATTTAACCTATCCATGCATCCTACCATTTCTGATCTTTTCATCATCGATCAGGAAACTATGTCCTTTTTCATTAAGCATAGTAAATCCGACCAACTAAACAGAGGTCACCACGTATACATTTTCAAATTGCAATGCCCCACCTTACCAAACCCTTCGAGCTTACCTAACCTATAGAAGCTCATTCGCCTCCTCCCCTCTTGAACCCCTCTTCCTAGACGAGCTGAACCAACCCGTCTCCAGGTTTTGATTCCAAAAACACCTTAAGTCCGTCCTCCCTAAATCTCTGCGAAGGTTTCACCCTAGCCTCCGGGTAGGCTTCCCCGACCCCATCCCCTTTCCTCCACTGAGGGCTTTTTTCCCCTCTGCGAAGGTTTCACCCCTTCCTCCACCATGGCCCCCTAATCTTCCCCTTATTTTTATATTATGTTTTATTAAAATATTTCCCCAACAGGCCATCGGACGTCCAGGCCAACCCAGCAACCCAGCATTAGGGTCCATCCATTAGGGTTCAGAGTTCGCCGTTCTCCCAGCTCGCTCCCCAACAGCACGCCAAAATTTGCTTTATTATTATTACACTATAACTCTTCAAATACTGTTACAATGCCTAACATTTTATCTGGCATTAAAACTCATTTTATCTGGCATTAAAAAACATTTATTTATATAGAAACAGCTACATTTGTTTTTATATTGAGTTATCAATATTAGCCAAACTGATCCTGCTGATCAGTTAACGCTGATACAGAGTAATGGAGGCTTGCTCAATTCAATGAGGACCAATTTAAAACATGGGAACAAAGATGGTTTGAAAAAATTGGTTTGCAGCCAGCTCATTTTTCTGTTATTACTTTAAAATGGGTTTAACAATAACTATTAGTTAGCCTGGCTGTTGCAATAATGGGTTAAGAAATCTAAGTCTTGACTTCTGGCACCTTTGCAGTCAATTACAAACACCTACTTAAAATCACATTATACTGGACTGGCACAGCTCCGATGTCACACCTTGCATAATTTTTAAGCAGTCAGAGCTCGATCAGTCATTTTTTGCCAAAAAATGTCGCTAAGCTATTTGTGAACTCAGTTAT
Organism: Enteromius unitaeniatus; assembly: GCA_032359435.1. NCBI lineage: Eukaryota > Metazoa > Chordata > Actinopteri > Cypriniformes > Cyprinidae > Enteromius > Enteromius unitaeniatus. The sequence continues at coordinate 15,263,782 of JAUMHI010000046.1, read as the reverse complement.
GATTGCTGTATGTACTGGATTGCCCGTTTTGATCACAATTTCACAGTCAATTCAAGACCTAAATTGCAAGTGTTGCAAGCAAATTGATTGATTTTCTTTAGCCTGGACCAATAAAATTTAATAGTTAAACTTTTACAACATGTATGATATGTGATCCATGTTAGCTGGCCGTAAATTATTTGAGAGGACAGTTTAATATTCTCTCGTAAAGACAATATAAAACTGGCCACCCACCATACAGTCAAGCCCATCTAACACTTTGCCTGGGTTAGTCTGGCACAGATCCTGACTCATAGTAGCGTGGCTAGATTAAACATAACTGAAAATTGTTGTTGTAATATGTAAGCATGAGCTCATATTGCATGTGCAGCAATGTACTTTCTCTCTCCCGCGAGCCTGTACAGTTACTCTTCACAGCCCATTCCTGCCCAAGACAAGCTGGTGTTTACAAGGTAATAATGTTGATCATGGAAAATCAGTGCGCTCCCCCACACTTCCATTTCTAATGGAGCAATCTCTCCCTCACCTTGCCTTTTCCACATAAAACTCAGCAGCTCCTGCACACAGCCATACTGTTGTAGGTGCCACTATATACAAATAAAAATGAATTCGGCCACCGACAGCATTTAATAATCTTAGTCGATTATAATTTTAGCATTTAATGCATTTTTAAAATCACTAATTGTATTTGTTAACATAGTTAATGCACTGTGAACTAACATAAACTAACAATGAATGATTGTATTTTTATGAACTAATGTGAACAAATATGAATAAATACTGTAAATGCATTGTTCCTTGTTTGTTCATGTTAGTTAATACATTGTTGTTAACAAATGACAACTTATTGTAAAATGTTACCACTAAACTAAACTAAACTAAACTAAACACTGTTTTATTCTACATTTTAATAAACTGTTGTGTCTTTTATAAATCAACATTTAAATGTGGTTAAAATGATGATAACAACAACAAAAAGCAGAGAAAATAATGTTTTTGTAAAAGACTATGTACAGATTCAGATTGTTAAACAAAACATGGAGAAGATCACTTGCATCAGTCCTATATCACATTCCGGGTCCACACAGTTTTCTCCAGGTTCTCTGAATCTTTTGATGATGTTATGTACTGTAAATGATGAAGCCTTTGCAATTTGACATTGACACATGTAGTTTTTAAAGTATTAATATCAATTAACTTCAGTCATTGCTAGATGTTCTCTCAGTTTAATTTTTTTTTAATTACTTGCTTTTTAAACCCTTTCTTAGATCTGTGTCAACTTTTTTGAGACATGTAGCAGGCATCAAATTTGAAACGAGGTCATAGTGGAAAAAAGATTTATGTTACCTTTTTTCTTTTGAGAATAAAATATTGGTTCATGTGATATGAAACTTTTTAATTTTCATTTTATTAAAATTAATATATGTACATATATATATATATATATATATTATTTCAACATTTCGAAAGAAGAGATTGTAAGAATTCATACAAATTTATTCATCTCTAATATTGGCCAATAATCAGTCTACCTTTAACAAAATGTTCCTGGATCCACATCCTTGTTGATCCTGGAACAGCATTCCAATCAACCAGAACTGAGGGATAATATTTCTGGAAATATCTGTTTTAGGCTTATGATCAGGTTTAGGTGCTTTTACACCCTTGTTAATTTGCTATAATTTCCCACTGATTTTAGGAGTACATTTTAGGTATAGCAAGGTTTAGGGGTAGGGGATTGAATAAGTCGATATTTTTGGACAGTAATATTGAGCCAGAATCAACAGAAGATTTTGATTCATGTCTTACTTGGCAAAATAACAGCGACCACTTTTTATTTCAAATCATGGAGAATTGATTCCACATTTTAGGAGCCATTTCAGGTGCTTGTATTTCAGTAGTGTTATGACGCTTCACAGTTCCAGTATAGCATGCAAACTTTGCATTGTTACAAGATTGCATATATTTCCTATGATGAATCTTTACAACAATGCAGTGCAAATAAACACTTAATTAATTTTTTCCATAGGTAGTCGAACAGAAAGAGCCCTGCAGCGGAGTACAGTATGTCGGGCCATTCTGGTCTGGATTTAAGGGAGGCTCATTTAATATGCTTTCAAAGTTTTGGAGAGTCTTGTTGTAAGGACAGAAGCAAATTGCCTTCATTAAGTGCAGTACTTGAGGTTGTTTAATTTGTAATCCAGACATCATTCCTCACATAGCTTCATTTTTAGAGGCATATTATTTTATAAAACTGCTTCTCATTCTCCTAACTCAGGGAAGCTACATTAGATGAGTGCTGTTTGTGACAGCAGTTTATGCAGGCCCACTATCAGCCTGAGAATCTGGCCTAAATAACAAACCAAGCATAGTTTTTCTTGCCATTTTCCACTTTAAACTAGAATATTTTCCACTTCTTTTAAGCTACAAAGCACACATTTTTATCATGACCATTGTGCTAAAATTGGCAAATTGTGGGCCATCTAAATGTTTATTTATTAATTTAAAATGTGTGTGTGCATGCTCAAACTTGGCATACAAAAGTTGTTTTAGCTACTTTTATTTGTTCAACACACTAATATTTAATATTACGTAAGTTGTAACATAGAGCCCATTCACTCTATAACTAGGCCAAGTAGTAACTTATGCATTGCAGACCCACATCTCTCTGGGACTTTTTGGTGTTTTTCCCACTGGGTGGAATCACTGCAAAAAGGCTGAGCTGTCTAAGAGAGTTTCCGTTGCACCTGTAGCTGGGCTAAAAAGTGACTCACAAAGATCTGGCTTACCTCTGTTTGTAACAAGTCAAATGGAGTGCGTTAGTAATACACTTAGTCACCCAAAAACCCAAACGACAACAACAGTGAATACAGGAAGGTGAGTGTAAGCCAGGTGTGGATCCATCATCCATCAATACTCAGTGAAGAATTACATTAGATTCCTGAGAACAGGAAGAGAGATAATATAAATCAAAGTTACATATTTTGTTGACAAATTAAAATTAAGTAATTAATGTAAAATAATATGATTTACAGTATCAAACACTTTCTGTAAAGCATTGCCTTTATGTTTATTTTTAATGCTATAGTTAATAAAGAGGAAGATATGATCAGTTCATGTACTGCTTAAACTGAGGAGCAACAATGATCTGTCACAACACATTAAAAAGCCACAAATTGGTATTTATGATTTGAATTTCTTTTAAAGAAAATGCTAAATTCTTTCAAACCAAAAGTAACCTGCTCTTTTGTCAGTTGGCAAACCATCAGTGTCTCCTGCTTAGTAATCATACAGTAGTACAATATTCTTCACTTATTCAACTTATTTTATTGTTAATTAAACTTATACCCCCAGTTTCACAGACAAGACTTAAGATTGACTATATACAAATTGCATGTTTGAGCTGTCTCAGATGAAATATCTTGCTCTGACAGATCTTAAAACATGTCAGTGTCATTGTTCTGTGTTAAGATGCACACCTGTAATATCTTCTTATAAGACATTTTTGTAAACGTCGCTTAAATATCTTAATTTAAGAAGAGTTAGAAGACAGGAAGAGTTAAATAAACTTATAACTGTATCTAAACCAACAACATGCCTATTAGATCCAGTACCCACTAAATTACTAAAATAATTGTTACCTGTAACAGAAGAACCGCTTCTCAATATTATCAACTCGTC
>JAUMHI010000046.1:15247809-15259029 GCA_032359435.1 Enteromius unitaeniatus | reverse complement strand
TGGTGTAAAGCTGCTTTGCAATGATATGTATCATGAAAAGCGCTATACAAATAAATTTGAATTGAATTGAATTTGAATTGAATTAATTTAACTAATGCCTAGTCCTGGCTTAAGCTAAGCCCTATTTGTGAAATAGTTTCATTAATTTGAGGATTTCATTATTAAATCAATTTGGATCAACCAATATAATTTCCCACTGAAATGCTCTGATTTGGAAAATTAAGTTCTTTCTTGACTTTGTGGTGGCATCCATGTACGTTCAACTTGTAAATATGATCGGTCAAATATCACTTTAATGCGAATCATCTGAAAATGAATGATGTTCAGCTCAGTAATGGTTCACACACCGGCAGACAGATCAACACAATCTCACAACCAATTCGTACGAGGTGGAAAATTTGTTTCTTATTTGTACAAATTCATACGACCTCATATAATTTTGTACGATTTGTAGAAACCCCAATGACAGGTAGGTTTAGGGGTGGGGTTAGGTGTAGGTCAATTGTACAAATTCATACAAATTGGCAACTGTGTGAGCCTGTGAGACTGGGCTGGACAGATCAGAACACAAGCCCAGAACGCATTACTATTAAGAGCTGACTCTATTTATTAAAGCAAAAACATAAAATAAAGTGAATTTCATTTACTATTGTGATCATAAATACATCGGTTTGTAGCTGAAGTACTGCAGTTTGTTTTACTTCTTAGTTATTTACTTTGCAGCTAATGAGTCTTGCACATGCACATCTGTATTAACAGTGAATCATGAACTATTTTAATTTACTCATGATACTGCATTACTCTATAAAAATAGTAATTACATTAATTTGTTGTTAAGATATTTACATTAGTCAGAGCCAATAGCCTAGTGATTAGTGTGTCGACATACAGTGCAACTTTGCTCACGGTGATCCGAATTCAATTCCTGTCTCGAGGTCCTTTGCTTAGACCGCCCTCTCTCTCTCCAACCAAGGCTTTCCTGTTGGCTCTCTACTGTCCTGTCCATAGACTGTAAAAAACACCTGTAGGTTTCTGAAGAGTGTATTTTAAAGTCAAAGTAGGTGGAGTCCACAATCGCTATTGTTGGAATTGCGTCACTCTCAGATTATCGAAAATGGGCAAAGAGGCAAGAGCTGGATGATAAAACCATGCCCACCTAGTTTGACAGTGGTGACAGCAGCAGCAATACACCTATAACTCAAGTTGTAGTGTCTTTAATTATGCAGAACTTTAAGGCTTAAAATAATTTAAAAGGACGAATTATCATAAAGGGCAAAATTAGCTTTATAGACCAAAATATTTCTTTAACCAAGCTTTAAACATGTTTTTTCTGCTGTAAAGTTGGGCATTTTAACATTGGGAGTCCATGGGATTAGAGGCCAGCCTCTTGTGGCCAGTCAATGAATTGCAGTTTTAGCTTCACGAGAGTAAGAGGTTGCTGCTTGGTCCTGTCCTAGTAAAGGCAGAAAACCCCTGTAAATATAATTACATTGCTTTTTAAATGAAAAAGTAATGCATTACTGTACTAGTTTCTTAAAAAAAAAGCAATCTGATTAGGCAGCTCGCATGACTTGTAATGTGTTACCCCAAAACTGTTTATTACATTTATTTACTGTTATCTCATCATGACAATGAGATGTTTCTTTTTTACAAATATTTCTAAAGGAATCTTCAGTTGAAACATTTAGGTATCAATCGTTGAGAGGAATCAGAAGGTTCCAGCTATAGTTGCCTTCCCTGTCACAAGTTTTTTACTTGTTAGCAGGAGAAAACTTACTGTCTTGCCCTCAAGTCTCTGATATTGGTAGACATGGCTGTGATATCTATATTAATTTAATTCTGTGGAACTCATTTTCAGTTTTATCACACAGAGTGAAAATTGCACCTGAAATTCATTTCAAAGTACCAGTTCATCTCTCCTCTAAAACTATTAGTAAAATTTAATTGTGTAACACAAACCTGTTTCCATCCAGTTTTTATGCTGTTTTGTTACCGGCAAAGAGAATTTTACAGATACCGATGGTGTGAGATGACGTCATCGTTAGATAAACTAATTGTCGCTTAAGTTTTGGTGTATCGCAAAAGGAAAATGCATATGAAAATAGTCTGTTCTTAATCCATTTGAAAAAAAAAACTTAATTATTAAATTATATAGGCCTACATAATAATAACAAGTTTAATGAGTTTTCATGTTTTTGTACTTTGTTATAGACTATTCAGATACTCCAGCATCAAGCAATAGGCTATTCATAAGCAGGTGCAGTTGTATTATTGTTTTTTTTTGTTGTTGTTGTTTTTTTCTTGATTCAATTTTATGTATTTTAACTGCATTGAAAATAGAAAGGTAACTAGCTTTTTACTATATAATAAATTTTAGATGCATTAATATGAACATGATTTAATGCGCTTACTAAGCTAAGGTGCACGAGCAACACCATGAACACGGAAGCTAATAGGCTAATTCTATCATGTGACACTATATTTATTTGCGTTAAAGCCCATTTTCTCGACAAAAGGTGTTTCCAAACTATTTTTATGACATTTAAAGTACCGACCTAGAATTTATGCGCTAAAGTTAAATGGAATAATACTGTGTCGATATTTACAAAATTTTATCGATAATTAGCACTTCCATCAGCTAAATTTGAAGCGCTAAATATTTTTTCTTGGATGGAAATCTGGCTACTGTGGGGCAGGTCAGGAAACAATAGCAAAGGTAATACTAACCATAGCTATAATCAATGATTAATTCATTAATGTGTGTACACTAAATTTATTAAGTACTTATATACTTATACACTCATTTAATTCATACGCTGAAAAGACAGCATCTGTTTGGATCAAACTGCAGCTGATGATTGTGTAAAGCGAAGTGACCATGGCTGTGACTGATCCACATCTGCTTTACATAGGTTCACTGAGGACACAAACACACTATAAAAGCCATTTTCCCTCTCGGTCCAGACCTCCTTTTCATGCAAACTATTTTTGGGTTGTCTGTCATTGTACACAGGAATGCAAACAGTTCTGTTAACAAACACCAGCAGTGTGGGGGTGTTTGCATATTTGTTAATAGCAATGTTTGCGCTCGGATCTTACACATACTGTATTTCATCGCGTACTGCTTTCTTTCTTTATTTAGATATTGCTTAAGTGTCCATCAGGACAGCAGAAGTTTATTATAGGAAAAAATTATTCACACACCCTCATGGAAACCTAATTATTCCTGAAAGCACTTTTAGATTATAAGGTTCTTTATCATTTGAGATATTGAACCGAGGACTGGTTGTGTTTATTCGCTTATAAATGAACCAGGCGAGTTTATAGTGTTTGATCTTAATGGAGATTCTGACTATTCATCAGGTACAGTAATAAAGCGATCATTCATCTTCGTGAGAAAGCAGCTTCCCGCACGCTATGGTTTAACATGCCGTCAAGCTTAAAAACATCTGTGGGGGGTCGACTTTCATCAGGCTGTGATCTGAGAACAGGTGTGGGTTCTAGATTCAGTCTGTTTACACGTGTATATGAGGATCAAAGCTACACTGAGGTCGGTGACCAAGTATAACGTATCACATTGAAAGAAAAGTCAATTCCTTTTTGCCGTCGCACAAGTGATCGTCAGCACCTGAGGTTAATGACTAACAAGGGGAGGCAGTAGTCATAGAGGTCCAATGGAGGTGATTACAGCAAAATGCTAGTCCTGTTCGAGGTGTTACATTCCCCGCAGCATGGACCTCACAAAGTGGGCTTTTTAGTAGATTCAAATAATTAATCGTAATTATAAATATCATGATTTTTTGGCATAAGCCAATAAGTTGATCTGTGTTCTGAGAATAAAAAATAACACAGAAGTTATTTTTCAAAAATGTCAGGTTGTGGCACCGTTTCACTAATTATAGGTTTTCTCATGTGTTTTATATGTTTTAATTTTGCTTTTACAAAAACAACGGTTTCATAACTTTCCATGAATTGTTTAATAATTGTTTCAATATCAATGTCTCAAAACAGCGCCAACATCAGGTTCCCATTGTGACTTACCCCATATATTCTGACAATAAACTCTGCTGGGACATTTAATATGTAGTGTTTAAGAAGGTATTTCTCTGGAATATGTATTTCTAAAAGAGACTGATTGTTCTGACACTTAAAATAAAAGTAAAAATATTCATACAGCTTTTTAACCCTTTGTCTATCAGAAGTGCAAAAAGGGCTTGCAATAATGAGATGAAGGCAATCAGTGCATTGTACCAAACAAATAATTCACACTTGCATGCAAATTACCATGCAAGATCTGATATGTCAGCCATAACCAAAAGCTGCTGAACCAGCACTTTCAGTATCGTATCAATAGATGCTTATGTGCTTCTGATGGAAATATATAACCTGTAAATTATAGTTGAAACCTCTAATTATAATAAACATCACCAAATATAAAGATCAATGCCGTAATAGACACAGTACACAGAATTGTGAATTCAGCTTTTTAGAATAAAACAGCATTCAAATACATTTTATTCCTCCCTCTTTAAACCCTATAGAGTAGTTGCAATGGAAATACATGTGTTTTCTTGTGGAAATGATTCGCTGCATTTACTGACACCAGTTGATGACCATCATACATCTATGTGTATGAAAAATATCTCTGATGGAGCTGTTATTGCATTGATGAATGCGGCCAGCTTTTCCAGTCACATGCTGAAGTGAAGCTTGTCCATGGGCCGTTTCCATTACCTTACATCCCCTCCAGCCAGTGTTCCTTCCACACCCTCACAACCCCTTACAGACTGCTGTAATGGATTCTGCATCAAGAGTCAGTCAATCAAGTGATTACAGTAAAAACAATCTGTTTTAAATAGCATATTACTTAAACTATTCCTACAGAATTTTCTCTCTCTCTCTCTCTCTCTCTCTCTCTCTATATATATATATATATATATATATGTATATATATACACAGTATATATGCATGTATGTGTGTTTTAGTCATTTACCATATGCTTGTACCTAAAAGTGATTTACAAATAAAGACAACAGAAACGATCAAATCTAGCAAAAGAGCAATTACCTGCAAGCACTATGACTTTTTTTAAAGAAAACATGTACTGTATATAGAATAGAAAGCTAGTGTTCGTTTTTTAAAGAGAAACTAGCAGTTAGAGAATAAATCAAATATATAATCAAGGTTGTGAGGGTCAAGGTTGTGTTTTTATTTTTTATGAATAGTGCTAGAGTTAGAGAGTCAAATAAAGATAGAAGAGATACGGTGTGACAAATAACATGAGCTACTGTACAAATAGCACAAGTTTATCTTCAGTGTTAGAGGTTTTTATTTGTATATGTCACACATCAAATCTCTTGTAGGCACTTTCAATACACACTTTCAATGTGAACATTCAATAGCAAACTTTATGTCAACCCTTCCATGTCCTGATTTTAAGTTTTAATCCAAAAATGTAGTCTTGACCATATCCCTACACCTAAACCTAACCTTTACCACAATTAAAATTAGAGGAAATGATCGATGAATGACACTGATGATAAACCCAAACTTTACAAACAGGTTCTTCAAATCTGATTGGTTAATCACACTGTTGTTCCCGGGTTATTCAGGAACATGTCGCACTTAGCAAAATAAAGTTCTGTGTTAATGTTAGGAACTCTGCATTTCGCTTAAGTTTCTTTGTTAAGTTTTGTTTTATTTGCGTGTTATTTCAATCTATCATATTGAAAAAAAAACTGATGTAGAAACAATTTTCGTTTTAAAATTGCTGATTTTCACAAATATTGTAAAATAATAGAAAGAGAACACGCAATAAAAATGCTCATGAAGCATACTCTAATAATATTTTTATTACAGCTCTGAAAATGCATTGGGCATTCTGCAAGGTATCAGAAAAGTAAAACAAAATAAAACTTGAAATTGTTAACCATTTGTTGGCTTTCGTCGGAGCTGGTAATTCTGAGATCACAGTTCCCTCAAGAAGGGGCAGTGGGACTACAGCTTTTCCCTGAAAGCTGCACTTTCACGTGGGGTTTTCACAACATTTGTCAAGTTAGGCTGCCAAGAAATGGTAATCCTTATAAATCTATAAAAACTTAATGAATGCTAAAAAGAGTTATGTAGAGTTATGTACACTTATTATCAGTTTGCAACTAAAATTGAAAACTCTGTTTATTAACTCTCATGTCGTTCCGAAACTTTATGACTTACTTTCTAGTGTGAAACATAAAAAAAGAAACTGTGAAGAATGTTCATGCTGCTCTTTTCCCATAGTGAACGGTGACCGCAGCTGTTCTTGGTCATAATCCACATTAGAAAAAAGCAGCTTGGACACACTTCCTAACATCTCCTGTTGGGTTCAAAGAAAGAATTATAGGTTTGGAACAAATTGTGGGTAAATGATTAATTATTGTGTGACACATCAACAAAATTGATTTGTTTGCTTTGTAAACGCTTTCGAGAGATATCTTTTGCTCACTCTGCCAGGCCTCGTTTATGATTCTAAGATGAGACATGTGGCAAAAATAATGTTTCAATATCGTTCAAGTTCCACCAAATCCTTCATCTCCTCTGCTGTGTGCTCGTTTCACATGTTTTCCTCTTATCTCCATTTTGCTTTTCAAAATCATACCATCTAATATCCGGACTAAACAAAGCAGAGAGAACCTGCCCGTGTGTTTTGTTTTCCACCATATATAGATGGAGCTTTGATGGATTGGTGGAAAAAGCATGCCAACCTCTCTCTCTCTCTCTCTACAGGCACTTTCTCTATAATTGTAAGTTGCAAAAGGCATTGCTGTCAGTGATGTGGACAATAATATATAGCCCTTGAAGACCTCCACATCTTTCCTTCTGGAAGTGAACAGTTATCATAGGGATGAGCTGTGTCAGTCCATGGCAATGCAAGGTAGGCGAAGAGAAGCGGATTGCAGGAAACAGGCAACATTTAATAATGACTCCAGATACATAGAAAAGCAACGAGACAGCAGGCAAACGAGCATCACATTAAACATCAACCGACAACTAGAAACTCAAAAGGACACAGTTTAAATACAAATGGAAACAAGGAGGGACACTCAAAACACCTGGCACACACCGTTGGGAAGAAATCAAACACTAATGACAGGGGCAGGACTACAAATCAAGACAAGACACGTGATACATAGAATGGTATCAAAACAAAGGCAAAAAGAATGACCAGACATGACAGACAATGTTGCAGTTATGGACTTATTCTCACAAAATTTAATTTTTCTCATGCCCTCCCCTGCTTTCATTATACTTAAACAAACCCACTGAATCCTTTAAAGGTGAAGTGTCCTGATATTTGTTCAAGCAATGTTATTAAGCAGTGAAGCAGTTTTCAAACAAGTAAGTTGAAGTTAAAGTTTTAAATACTAGTATTAAATACTTAAGTATTAAAGTAAAAAAAAAAAAAAAAAAAAATATTTGCACAGTAAGGCCTAATAAAAATGACGTGGTGTGTGTATTGAATTAATAATTATATTTCACATTTGCATGCACATAAATAAATAAATAGATATACAAATAAAAACTTTCTTGAAATATGTATTTAGAATATTAATTAATTTATTGTTATAGTAAAGGAATATGTTATTTGATAGTTAGACTTATTCAGTTGAAACGTTTCTTGAAAATAACATAAATGACATTTTCAAAAGCATGAAACCAACATGAATACAAAGAGTACATTTCTAAGAAATTTAGATTATCGTGGATACTGTACAAGGTCATTGACCCTATAGTATTCACAAACAGAAGTCTCCTCTGGCATTTGTCATGAAACATAAATGAAACTTATTTTCAGCCTTGAATATTGTGTTGCAGCAAACCAACACTAATATGTCCATTTGCAGCAGAAGAGCCCTTAGACTTCAGTACTAAGAAAGGTTCTATGATCAGTGGAAAAACGCAGATGGACCATTTGTTCCCTTTTACGACATCCCACAAAATCTATTGGCACACAAACGACGACTGCACAAAGCGATGGCATGCACACATCATTCTCTCTGCTGGAGTACTTGCACATGTGGACATGCATCACTGCTCAGGATGCTAAAAGAGAACAACACTGGGATATTTTTAGCTCAGCCAACTGTACAGTCAATACAGTGCAGTCTGTTTGTTGATAACGATGCACGTTATGTTTCTTTTCACTAACTGTGTGATGTTGACATCTTTTAAGCATGCTCGGAATCAAAAAGTACAGTCAATCTCTAGTTTGAGTGCCGTCTAGGGGTGCGTTTTCCGTCCAGCAATATAACTCACTGATTAACAACCATTGTACGATGAATTGTTTTGGAAAACCAACTAGCTACACACAACTGTTTCCCGAACACGGTCGCATCTCAGTCATTTGAACCACATTAGTTCAACAACATAGGCCAATGGTTAATGACGTCACACACATGTGGTGGAGGAATAACTTCTGCTATTTAACTAATTATTGATCTCCAAGATGCTGCTGTATTAAACTTGACATGTATTGACTAATTTACTATTTTTGTTCACAGTCATTTTTTTTTTATTTGATCTTTGAATCATCGCGAGTTCCCTCTTACGTCATACTCCAGGGTTACCTTAGCCATTTATGCACATGCGCACTTTTCAAAAACAGCGTTTAGAATAGACGTTCAAAAAGACATAATTAAAGCGCATTTTATATTTAGATAAAATTAAGGTTAAAGATAGTAATGCATGTTACTTTGCTTCTTGTGCCCAAGAGCATATTTATTAAAGCTCATATATCTTACTTCTAAGCACAGGTCCAAAGCTGTAGTTCTAACCACATACGTTTGTGGCGTTGATTGCGAATGTTCAATTGGACTATGCTTTCGGGAAACACCTAATCTTTTAACAATGATGGTAACGATGGAACTTGCGACCATAGTAGGACCCCAGATTGCTTGTAGCATTAAAAAGAGCATCTGTGGATTGTTGAGTGTATTCTTTATGGAAGATCAGCAGGAGTCTGTCCGAGTGAGCCATTACAAACACAACACTTTATCAAACTGATGCTTTCCTGGAGTTGGTGGTTATGACTAACACTTTTCTGCAACATTAAGGCACATGTCTGGCTGAGACCGGCCATTGGGAATTTGAGAGCCGCCCACACTTTCTGCTCTACGGCACTCATACTGTATGTTGGCTGGCAAGCGTTTGGAACTTTTCACATGCCCACTGCTGTGAGACACTAATGACAAAGTTGTAACTCTTAGTGACTCTGTAAAGGTGGCAAAATAATTTTAGGGCTGATTACTTACTCCGAGAGCAAAAGAAAATTATGTTTTCTTGGCAGACACCTTTTTTACTAATTGAATTGTTTTATACTAAATTGTCAAAGCTCAATTAATGCAGAGCTTCACAATGAAATTCTCATTACAAAATGTGCCAAACCCCTTTGAATAAAACGTATCATTAATTGAGCTGTCATAGAGCTGGAACGCTTAAAAACCGCAATTGTTTTGGCTGGAAGGCCTCCAGTGATGGAGTTTGATGGGAAGTGAAGATTTTTGGCATAAGTATTCTCATAATGGTGTAATTCAATGAACAATTTACCTTCATTTATCTAGTAGAGATTATAGTTCACTATGCCAGATAGGGCTGCAGATCTATTGATTTCAGTGGGGTAGTATTATTTGCATTTCTCGTATTTTCAATTTGTCTTTTTAGTGTAGCTTAAGTGAGTTTTATGCTCAAAGTATATTTTGCTAGTGCTTGCGTATACTGTGATTGATGTTAATTTCATCATAAAAATAGTATAAGCATACAGTACAGTCAGCTCACACATTATTACTGCCTCCGGTTGTTTGTTTTTTTTGTGTTTTTTTTTTGTTGCACTATTTAGTTTTCCACAAGGTGGCAACACTGTACTGGGGATTTATGACTGAAAAAGAAACTGAAAAGACAGAACACAAACACAGCAAAATGTCTAGTTGTTTGTGTTTCCCACAACTCAAGTTAAAATGAGTAAAAAAAGATATGTATTGCTCATAACTTCTGGAGAGAAATAGCACAGACACTGAACAAGGATGAAATTTTCTAGTCGGTCTTATTATTGGAAGATTTAAGGATCTGTGACTCTATTAATAGAAAAAGCATAACGGTCAACTTGGATTGCATTTGATTCAAGATGGCGCCGGAGACGGCAGCCTCTGTGTTTTTTTGGTTCCCCAGTTTTTGTACTTTTTTTTGTTTGTCAAACATGATCAGTTTTACCAGAGATGAACTGCTGAACATTTGGCAGAACACACCACACGGCTTTTCACCAGAGTTCATTTATTCTGACGTTTTGCTGAACGTTTTAGTAAGTGGAGTAGCGGTGCTCATCAAACGTTTCAGGACGCGCAGGCGGGGGAAGCGCGCCGGCGCGCTCGCGAAACTCAGAAAACGCGGATTTCGAACAGCACTGCTGAGCATTCATCTGGCAAATCTCCGCTCTCTACCCAACAAAACAGACGAACTCCTTCTGCTTTCCCGGATAAATAAAGATTTTTCATATTTGGCTGCTCTGTGTTTCATGGAAACCTGGCTGAATGCTGCGACACCGGACAGCACGTTCTATTTGCCGGGCTTCCAGCTGTTTAGAGCGGATCCAACACTGAGTCAACGGAGAAATCGCGCAACGGCGGGACTTGCTTCTACATCAACGAAAGGTGGTGTACAGACATTACAGTGTTAAAGGAAATGTACTGTCCAGATCTAGAAGCGCTTTTCATTAACTGTAAGCCGTTCTACTCGCCGTGGGAGTTTTCCTCGTTCATTCTAGTGTTTACATTCCTCCGCAAGCGCACATGTTTTGTTCCCCAGTTTTTGTACTTTTTTTTGTTGGTCAAACATGAGCAGTTTTACCAGAGATGAGCACAGCTTTACAGAAACTCGCTGATCTTATCACAGAGACTACACCCAGAGTGACTATACCCAGACTCTGTTACTATCATTTTCTGGGACTTTAACAAAGCAAATCTGTCCCGTGAGTAAAATACAGACAGCATGTTACATGTCCCACCAGAGACGGTAATATTTTGGATCACTGTTACACCACAATTAAGAATGCATATCACTCCGTTCCCAGAGCAGCTTTAGGACTTTCTGATCACTGCCTGGTTCATCTTATATCAACTTACAGGCAAAAACTTAAATCTGCTAAACCTGCAGTAAAGACTGTAAAGAGATGGACCATCGAAACAGAGCGG
>JAUMHI010000046.1:15164532-15210024 GCA_032359435.1 Enteromius unitaeniatus | reverse complement strand
TTCTACTGCCTGCCCCTTTGTACTGTGGACTGTATCTTCACCTGTGTGGTTGCCTTAGATACCGCCATTAAACAAGCATTGCAAATGGATCCACTTGACTCTCATGATGTATCACAGGTTTAGGGTTGGTGTAGGATGATACAAAATACAGTCAGTACAGTATAAAAACCATTAAGCTTATCTGCACAAATAGCATAACAGAAATGTGCCGGACATTCCGGTACGCACTTTTATATTTATGTCATAAAGGCTTGATTTATTCATTTATTTTCTTAATTAAGATGCTGCATGTGTTTATCCAGTCTAATCGAAGTGTGCGGCTCTCCCCCCTTTCCCAACAAAAATCACCCCCTCTCAGAAAATACATAAAACTGACATTACTGAGCTATATGCGCTTAAAAGTAACCTATTAAAATTATACAATGGCATTGCTCAGTTCAACGTGTTGGGAAATCTGGAATTTTGTCCCGCGTCAGCATTTATTTAACAGTTAGTTGAATATAAATACTAGAACTATATAAATTACAAAGGTTTAATTGGCATCTTTATTTCAAATGACCCGACCGACCACTACCCGAATTTCATTAAAAATATTTTTGGATGACTCGTAACCGCGGGTGACCGCGGGCACCCGCTCATTTTGGATCAAGCCGCTCATCACTGGCGTGTAGTACTGCTAAATCCCCGACCACTATGACTGTCTGAGACAGCGAGACTTGCAACACCGAGAGGTCCAAGACCAAGACCAAGACCAAAGACCGTCAAGGCCATGACAAGACAGAGACCGGTCTCGAGACATACATCACTAGTACATACCTCATCAACAAACAAAATCTTTAAACCTTTCAGGTTTTTTAACTATGCGGCCATGACGGGTTAACTGAGGTGCCGCTGCTGAAGGCAATATGGCCCTGTCCAGGGCCATGGGGGCCAAAGGGGGGACACTGAGACTTCGCATAATGTCAGATTCAGGCAACAAAGCAAGTGGATTTGAACTTTCAGTCCTTGCATTTGTAGTTGTCGTTTTGAGAGTCAGGTTAGGGACATATGGTGGTGTAGAATGTCGAAAAGGCAAAGCGCCTGCCAATGCAGTATGGGGGACTGAGAAAGGGGTGTCAGTACTACTAACCACTGGAGGCTCAGAGCCCGAATCCATCAAAGGACCCTTGTAACGGAAACAACTTGTCTTTTGAAAGTCATATTTCTCATTTTACAAAAACAGCATACATACTTCAGCATACATACTGCTTTTTTAACCAGCTGTAGTCTATTTATCAAGCGTGCAGAACAACCACCCAATAAAGCATTACAATAATCTAACCTCGAGGTCATAAACGCATGAATTAACATTTCTGCATTTGAGGTTGAGAGCATAGGATGCAATTTAGATATCTTCTTAAGATGGAAAAATGTGTAAACTCAATAATGTGTTTATTGTGTATATTTTAATTATACTGTTGTAAATAAAAAAAACAAATAATTAAAAAAAAACCTGTTTTTTCAATCTCCTACCATTCTTTCTACCTGACTTACCTGTCAGTATCATTAATTTCCCATTATGGGAGGGGTCTTTGTCTCTTCAGGTGATAATCACTTAATATTCCTGTATATTCTCACGCCCCCGCATACAAGCTTTCAGCCTTAAAACATGTCTTTTAAAATTTAAAAGATGACAGTATAATGTTTTCTGTGAATAAGTAATTGAAATGATTTTCACATCATTGAAGTAAATATTCTAACTTAAATGGCTGGTTAATCTAAATTCCTATTCAAGACCATTCACTACGGCTTGGTTGACCTTATTTTAGAAAGTTTTATTTTCCCAAAACTTAGTAACCACGCATAATATTTTTTTTCTAAAAAATGCAAACATGTACATCCATCCTGGTCACATATTATTGTAGCACAGTTTCTGCTGTATGCAAAAATTTGTTGGTCAATAGTATGTTATAAGTAGTTGAAATAATCATAATATCAGAGCATGTCCAAACATCTCAGGGACCCCAAAATCACCTCAGACCCCAGAGAGTTAATATGCTGCTTCCCTTCCCTGTGCAGAATGGTAAAGTCATACACATCCATTTCAAGTATCCAGAGTGCTTTTCTAACGGTTGGATCATTATCAACTGCTACCCTTTTTAGATTCAACAATGGTTTGTGGTTGGTAATAATCTTAAAAGGTGCCCCTGACAAGAAATGTCTAAAATGTTGAACAGACCACACCACAGACCAAAGTTCACGTTCATACATAGACCATTTCTTTTCTGAAGGAGTGAACGCATGACTGGCCTAAGCAATAATGCTTTCCTTCCCATCCTGCATCTGAGCAAGTACTGACCCTACACAATCCTGAGAAGCATCAGTGTATAGTAGAAATGGCAATGTGAATATTGGGTGAGCTACAACAGGAGGACTAGTGATGGCCTGCTTTAATGACCTAAAAGCCAAAAAAGCATGAAGCATGAAGGGGTGCAGCAATGACAGCAAAATTCCTGACAAACTTCCTATAATAGGAACAGAGACCAACAAATCACCTCAGAGACAGTCCTAGGGGTAGGCCAAGATCGAACCTTGTCCAGGTTCTTCTCATCTGGGGGCAGACACTGTCTGGATACAACATGACCCAAGTAGGAGACTTCACTACGAGCAAAATTACATTTGTTAAAGGGTCACAACACCCCCCTGTTTCAGAAGTGCTTTTTCACACCTCTAGTTTGACAAACTTTCTGACAAGGGGCGTTGTTCACTGGGGGTAAGGGGAGGGGGTAGAGTGTGGAGACAAGGCGGAGACTACATTAAAGGGGGAGTGACAATAAGTAAATAAATTTAGTTAATTTGCACACAGACAATGTAAACACACACACGTTGGCAAGATGGACAGCGACACCGAGAGCAGCAGCTACATCGGGTTCTTAGAGCAGTGTGGAAGTGGAGGACTTCTCCCCACCAGAATCCCCACACTTTGATCAAAATGATGACAGTGCAGGTCCACTGCTATGGCGGCAAATCTATGCCGATAATGCCAAGCGACACCGAGCGACAAGCGCACCACTGATGCTGGCGCGCACGGTAAATCACATACGCAAGAGGAAAACAGATCTACACGCGAAGAAATGGGAGCTGCAAGCTCATTTCAAAACCGCACGCACGCCGAACTTTAGCTCTGGTCGCATGGCGGGGAAACTAAAACAACTCTTGTTTTCTTACAATGAAGAAAGGCACTAACATAAACCATGTCTCAGAAACAGCAAGCCAGCCAATGTGAACATATTACACAAGTGCTTATTTCCAATGCATAAATACTGCAATAGCTCATGCAAAGCACGGTGCAGAGATTCGATTAGATGAGTCCTTTGTCATGTATAATGTTACACTGCTCATTAATATTGCATTAATAGGGCCGTCAAGCCGATGATGTAGATACTGATATAGATGTAGGTACTGTACAAGCCACGCAGCCAATGAGCGCAAAAAAAAAACTGCGTCTACGTCATGGGCTCAAACGTAACTTTTAAAACACGATGCACGAAATGGTCGCAAAAAGCGCAAAAACTACCAATTTCCACTTTGTAAATTTTTAGTGACATATATTACTGTTTTAAGCAATGTACAACATGTATATATCTGTAAACAACAAAAAAAGTGTTTTAGGTTTTTGTGACCCTTTAACCTTCAGTTTTTGACCTGCTGAACGAAAACGACTGAAAACCTCCTCAAGACTGATGTTCACTGAAAGTCCGACTGAACACTAGTACATCATCAAGGTAAACAAGACAAACCTTCCAATGAAACCCAGGAAGCACCAGCTCCATCAGTCATTGGAAAGTCTGAGGGGCATTTGTGAGACCCATTGGCATAACCTTGAACTGATATAAAGCACTGCCTTTATTAAACGCTGTTTTCTTCCTATCCTTGGGGCCTAGCTCCACTTGCCAGTATCCACTGGACAAATCCATTGTGCTAAACCAACGTGCACCCGAGGCCCGAGGTTTGCATAAAGCTTTCTAAAATCAATGCAGAATCTATAACTGCCATCTCTCTTCTTCATTAAGACGACAGGAGAAGCCCAGGGACTACAACTTTCCTCAATTACATCATGGGAAAGGAGCTGCTGGACTTGCCGGTCTATCTCAGCTCAAATATGTGGTGATGTCCTGTAGGCCCTCTGTCTAATGGACTGTGCATTCCCCGTACGGTATGCTTGACCAAATTGGTACAACCATAGTCATAATCATGAACACTGAAAAAAACATCTGAGTACTTGGAAATCAGAGTCTCTAACTGAGAGTGTTCTTCACTGTTCAATGCTGATTGACCGAGGTCTACTTTGGATTTTGGACAGGGGTCTATTTGAGTCTGTATCTGAGCTACTGTTTGTGAATTCTTGACCTGGTTGAGTGACTAAGGAATGAAACTCACCTAGCATTGTGCCACAGGGAACATGGAAATCCTCATTTGTCGGACACAAGTCACACCCGCTTTTACAGAGGTCACTGTGCGTGCTACAAAAAGACCAGGTACTGACTGAATTTCTGGGTCTAAGAGTCCAACATAATTACATGTGAACTATATATACATGTGAACCCAATATTGGCGTGAATTTTTGCCAAAATGCTCATCTGTGACATGACGTTTCAAATGATTTTCTCTGAGATCAATTGCAGCATGATGTTTGCTAAGAAAATCCCACCCAAGGATAACTGGCTGTGTAGCATTCCTAACCACCTAAACATCATGCAGAACACTTCCTCACCTAGTCTAATAGTAATAGGCAACATACCCAGAGTATCACCAGACACTGATTTTGCCAAGAGAAAGGATTTCTGAATAGGCTTTTTTGTAAGAGAAGGAATTGACATTCTCAGTGTTTCGCTAATCTAATATATTTCTGAACCTGTGTCAACAAATGCTTGTTTAGCAATGTTCTTAATAACAGCAAAAACATAATGTCTGGGGGTAACAGGAATTACCAGTTCAGGTTGTTTGGGTCCACTCATAGGCTTAGCAGATACCTGACCCATAGTGCCTGCTACCAGCTGTTTCCTTGACGATTCACATCCTCATCAATGAAACTGACATGATGATCACCCGATGAGGGCAAATGTTCAGTAGAAGATCTCTCGCCTGGGAACTTGTTGGACAGACATTGACTATCCTGATCATGGGAAGCCAGATGTAATCGATGATCCCGATAATCAGAGGTGGGACGACCATAACGATCGCTGTGAGGTGAAGTCGAGCTGACACGTTGGTCATGACGAATTGCAGTATGGCTGGCATGTTGAGCAGCATAATGTGGGGGCTGACAATCTTGATGAGTTGGTGGAGGGCTGATGTGATGATTGCGATGATACGGAGATTAGCTCATGTGACAATTTTGATAATGTGAAGATGGGCTAACGTGACGATCTTCATAGCCTCTGGACAATGAATAATGAATACACTCCTAGGTGATGAGAGTGGAGAGAAATGATGTTTGTCTCTTCCACGTTCAGGTGAATAATCTCTCTGTCTAGAGGAAGTGTGTTGCCTCTTCAGTTGACTCACTTCCATTTTGAGAGCCTTAACATCAGACGTCAATTGCTTTACTGCAGACATGATTTCAGAAGAAATGTCCCCAGATGCTGTGGACTTCGTGAACACCATGGCTGAAAGCGATTTGTGTTGTGAAAACAATAAAAAAATTTAAATGCTAGGGGGATATATAAACAATTTCATAGGAAAACATTGAAGACTGCGCAAATTATACAACACAACCTTGTACAGCTTTTTGCTTCTTTGAGGGCAATATATGTTCAATAAAGCTTCACTTAATTTTTAAATGTTATAAAACATGGGAATTTACATTTATGGATAAAAAAAATTATTATGAAAAAAGAGACCCCTGCTTGTTGATCGTTACAAATAATAATGCAATTTTTTTTCTTAGAATAGGAAAAATGCTTGTTCATACAATTCTATTTGAACCATTTAGAAACTGATATACTCAATCATAAATAAATTTTTTTAGATATTGTTACAAGTACATGAAAATATTGATGAGAAAGTTACTGCACATTCATGAAAATGTTAATTTCCCGCCACAATGTAAAATCCTTCAGTACATCTTTTTCTCTGTTAGGCCAGTTTTCGCGTAGCAGTGTGAACTTTGAAAAGGCTTTCGAAAACGATGACGAATTTTAGTCATATGATGCAGTCAAGTGACCAATTAAACTAAGATGGCAGATGGCATTGTACAGCAGTTTTGCAACTTTGTACGCTTGTGTTCCTTGCAGCAACAACTCCACCTTATTGTCAGTCCATTTAAAATACTTGGTGCTATTCCTTGACATTTTTCTGCAACGTTCCAAAGAGCCGGAAAGTAAAAAAGACGGAAATGACGTAGATCAAATCGTCTTATGTTTCATGTATGCACAGTACATTAAGCATTTTTAGTCATTTCAGTGCGGATGATCAACTCTTCAGAAACAATTGAAAACGGTAGTGTGGATGCGAAGCGTTTTTAGACGAAAATGTTTTTTAAATTTATCTGGATTAGTGTAGACGTAGCCTTAGGCACTGAAAATCAAATCATATTCCAAATACAACTTAAACTTAAACTGAAACACTCTTCTTAAAATTGTATTTTAGGGTATTCGCTCTAAACAGAGCCACATGCACGCCAAACTACACATAGATTTTGAATTTGTATGATTTTTAAAGCCTCTTGTTTTACTGGGGATACAGGAAGTGTCTGCATAAACCATGTTTACATTGTAGCACCCATGCCATTGTGACCTCATAAACCATATGCAGTATAGCAGTGCACATACACACACACAAGTTACAATTTTTCTCAGTTACTTCAGCGCATTTCTCGAATCACTCTTAATATTTTCAACAAAGTATGTGCATTCCTCAAAACAATTTGTACAAACAGCTCCACACAATGTATTTCCTGCAAAAGCTTATAACTACAAAATCTTTACATTATCTTTCAGTATCTATAAGTATTTATGTCAATGAACATATCAGTGCCATCAGAACGAAAAGTCATTGTGTCATCATTCACAAACAAGATGTTCAGTCATGTTGTCAGTATATGACAGTTACTGGACTGAAATGCAGAGTGCTGTGCTTCTTTTGTATGCCTTATATCCATTCAAAAGTACAAATATACACATTACTATAAATGGGATATTGATTGAAAGAGACTGTTTAGAAATGTTTGAGGATATGCTTAATCTCCAAATATTTGGCTGCACCCTTTAGCCTGGGTGCATATTTATATGTGTGAAATAAATATTTCTTTGAAACGCGTTTATGCTGCACAGAAAGCCGACATATTGATATATACTAATATAGCAGCAGAGGACTTTTATTTAGCTAAATGAACTGATTGTAAGGTTTGAAGAAATTGAATCTTCCAGGAAAGCTGGATGAAGGAGATTCTCGTATGCTGCAGGCCGAGCTATAAAACCACAAAAGCTGAAATCTGGCTGCACAGACAATAAACCATCACCCCCCTTGACCCAATCACCCATTTTACGATCCTCTGAGCCCCCCACCTCACAATCTCACTCTTCTCCTTAAGAGTGTTACCAAGGAAAATATAAACTCAAAGTGTCATATCTTGTAAAGATATTGTTCTTTCACTGTCATATCTGATGTCAGTCCAAAGGTATTGGTGCGATTGGTAAAATGGTCTAAATTTCACAGCAGTCTCTTATATTATAAAAAAATTATTGAAAACTTATAGAGATTTGGGTATGCAACCAAGAGGCGTGTCCTTCACCAAGGGAAAGATGGTAATCCAAACAGGTGCAGATCCGGGGTTGCAGGAAGATCTAACAAACAAATGGTCTTTTGTGTTTGAAAGTTTGTGGGGGTGTTGGGTTTTGGAGTATTTAAGGTGAAAGAATGAAACGGCTCAGTAGGTATTTTCTGCAATCAGAAGCCTCCACGCTGCTTGGATGTAGGGGTTTATGGAGCTGAGTCTCCAGGACTCCTGCACTCTGCCGTGTGTCTCAGTCAGGTATGCATTTGATAAGCTCATGCATTCTTTTAAATTGAAACTGAATGTAATTCTCATTTCTTAAATTATGTAATTGGCTTGGCATTATTCCTTGACTCATCAAAGGTATGCATTCTTTTTAAATTGAAACTGAATTGAATTCACAATGTTTAATTATGTGATTGGCTTGATATAATTTTACCTGACGAATGAATTAAATGTTATTCTTGATTCATTTTAGACTGTTGAAATAATTTGTGATTATTAACCTGGGCAGGACGCCGTTATGCATATAAATGTATCGATTAGGACAAGACATACTGGAGGCTTGGATAATGAAGCCGTTTGCGCGTTTTCTGAGACCTTTGATTCCTGCTTGTTGCTAATGATTAGCAATTATAACTTAAAATTGGATAATAACTTAAAATTGGAGTCAGATTAAAACGAGGTAAAACGTAAAAGTATATTCACCGAAGTATTTTCACCGAAGCGCTGGGAAGCGAGACGCACATCCAGCCGAGGTAAGAGGCGGAACCTTACATGATGATGTTCGCCATGGACTACGATTTGATTGACCAGTCAGTGGTAAAGGGCGTGTCATGACTGCCCACAAGTGGAAAACGAAATTTCGAGTCGTTTATACTTTTTTTACCCATGGACCAAAAAACGAAAATCAGCTTAAATCTCGTTATTTAGTTTTTTTAGACAAATGAAAAAACAAAAAATTAACCGTTTTCTTGTTTTTGAATATTTCAAATTTAAAAACAAAATGGACGCAATGTACATGGACCATATACAGATTGGGTTGTTTATACATTTACCTGCGCATCACTGCTAAACAAAAAAAAAACTACATGCTCTAGAATCTTTGGTATCCACGACAACACAACGTTTATTGTATAATATTTTGCGCCCTTCAAATCAAATGCTACCAATCACATGCATTTTTTTTTTTTGGCGCTCATCCATCCATATAACGTTATGCCTCAGTGAGTGTAGCTTAGAGCGTAAAGAAGAGACAAGACAGTCAGTTTATCAGCGAATTCCTCGGTCATAAAATTTGCTTTCGTTGGTCACAAAGAGTTCTTATGCACCGTTGTCCACTAAAAAGAAGCATTCGGCGAAATGTAGATTCTGTAAAGCCTGCTTGACAGAGACAGCCGGGACCACCTCAACCTTCACCAGACACCTGGAGCGTAAACAAAGGGAAAGGTAAGCAGTGGTTGGTAAGCAAACGTTGGCTTTCGACTTTAATTGGCATGTTTAATATGTGATTGACCCACAAGGTAGGGTGGCCTTATGGTCAAGTTTTTAAAAAGGTCTGTCTGCCTTCCGGCGCAGCCGTGAGCCTTGAGGCGGACGCTGATTTGTCCTCCTTTTTGACATGTTGTAACCCACGACACACGTACCCTCATGTATAAAATGTTCACAAATGCGTATAAATAGCACAACTTTGCAATAGCGTATAATACATATGCCAAAGTCCAATTTTGCGTGCAAATAATACGCCAATCTTTCTCATTAACTTCAATGGAGAGAGTATGTGTACAAATAGCATGCATCATCTTATATATATATATATACTGTAAGGATTTGCAACCTTGAACACTCCAGTATTCTCATTATTACAACCAGTTGTGTCTAGGATTTGATGAGGATCTGCAGCATCAGTGACAACAGCCAACCCCACACAGCCTATCATTGTTTGCTCAAATGGTCCACTTATATTCCCCGAATTCAGCCATGCAACAGGCCATCACCCAGGACCTTGTGGTTGGATGCTGTCTCCCCCTGTCATCATCGAAAACCCACATTTTAGACGCTTCCTGAATGTCCTGGATAGCAAATACACTCCCATGTCTAGGACCAGCTTGACAGAGAAGTTGGTACCTCACCTTGGCACTAAAGTTAAGGGAGACATAATCAAAGCCTCTGGACGTCCAGTCAAATGTTGCAATAACAGCAGACCTCTGGTCTGACTGGAGGCTTCTGTCCTTTCTGGGAGGTACTGCTCATGTTGCTTGCAAGGACAAGGATTCTTACAGATTAAAATCATTTTTGCTATACTGTAGGCGTTCCACTGTGGGGAACGAATCGCCTCAGCATTTGACAACATTGTTGAGGAGTATGGCGTTGGACATAAAATAAGCTACATTCTGACGGATAACGCATCCAATATGAAACGGACCTTTCAAGTGAGGATGCCAGAAGTAGAGCAGCCTGAAGGTGACAGCAGTGTTGACCTCGATGATCATACAATGTGGGAGGATGCAGAACATGTAGAGCCATGGTCATCAGGTGAACGTC
Organism: Enteromius unitaeniatus; assembly: GCA_032359435.1. NCBI lineage: Eukaryota > Metazoa > Chordata > Actinopteri > Cypriniformes > Cyprinidae > Enteromius > Enteromius unitaeniatus. The sequence continues at coordinate 15,199,724 of JAUMHI010000046.1, read as the reverse complement.
TTTCTTGCTTCACCCACTCGCTGCAACTCTTCATCAATGACGGGATGAAAGAGGTAAAGGCAATAACTAGAGTCATTGCCAAGGCCAGTAAATGTACAACTCTGCTGCACAGCAGTAGCAACCATAGGGATGTTTGAGGCCCACTTTGGCTCTAATAAGTCTATCCCAGCAGCAAACAACACCCGCTGGAATAGTACCTATAAGCAATTAAAGGCTCTCACCACACTTGACCACCGGAGCATCACAGAAATGTGCAGTGACACAGAAAATTTAGTGTTTTCAAGGCGAGAATGGGCTCAGCTGACCGACCTTTGTGCTTTGCTCGAGCCATCTGTGTCTGTTCTGACCCTGAGCCTTTAATAAACTGTTTTGCATTTGAAATTGCACGCTTCACGTTCTCGCTCATGACACCTAGTACGCTGCATACAAGTTATTGCGTAGCTTCAACACTAGTCTGTTTTTTTTTTCTCCGGTCTCGACTTGGTCTTGGTCTTGACATGGTCTGTCTTGGTCTTGCAATGGCTTGGTTGCAATATTATGCACATGTTTTGATGTCATTCTGCATTTTTGCACTGTTGTGGTTAACTAAGTATGTTGTTGCTACATGGATATGTGGAAATTATTTAGTATTATTTTGAGAATCAAGGGCGTTTCTTTGTTAAGCAAGGGGAATACTGTAATCTTTATTTTACTTTTGGCCATCTATGGTTAAGGAAAAGAAGAAGAAATGTAAACAATGTGTGTTTATTATTATTATTATTATTATCATTTATATTGTTCAGAGGTGGGTAGGTTTGAGGTAGGGTTTAGGGTTTGGTGCTTCAATAAAAGTAAAAAATTATTATAATATATATTATAATATAAGCAAAATAACTGAAAGCAATGGAGGACCCTTCACATCGAAATGTGACTAAAAAGGGGAAACCTTGAGCTTCAAAAAGCAATGCAAAATGGTCTTGACCAAGTGTCAAAATGTGAGTGGAGTGGGTCTGTGTTGGAAAGATATTAAGGGGGCCACTGTGGTTGCCGTTTTACTTGATCTAACCTTGCACCATAGAGTTTGTGGCTACCAGAAACTGGTTTGGACAGCTTTAGAGTACTTCAGTTAGAGGTTTTTAAGTACTGTAGTTGGACCTGTGCAACCATGTAGTATGGATTTGGAGGATTGGCTATTGGACCACAGGAACCTGCAACAAATCCAGGCTGCTAAAACGCTAAATTCCAGACAAACTTTTTGGCCACAGTATATTGGGTGTTTAGGCTGGTCTTAAAGTATTGTAAACCTGAGATGTTCCTTGCCTTGACACCATCATACTTGTTGTCATCTTTGGCATTAAGGTGTTTTGTTAGGAGAACCCTGACAGGAATGGAGATGCAAGAGGAATGTCCAGTGGGCTGCCTTTTATTTGTTCCTGAGGTAGTTTGCTGAAACGATTTACTTGGTTTCTTATTGACCCCTAAAAGATTCATAACAAAACCCTAAGGGTACATATTACTACTCTAATGGCGCTTTTCCACTGCGTACGACTTGGCTCAGTGTAGCTTGGAGTGGCACATTTTAGCTTTGTTTGAGCTTTCACTGCAGTTAAGTACCGCTTTAAGTGTGCGGGGTTATACATGTTGCGCCTAAGAGCTGTAAAACATTAGCATTTTCCCAATCAAGCGCTCGCTGAATCCACTTCTCTACTATCAACGAAAGGAACATATGTACTTCCTCAGCAGACATGAAACAACCTTTGTGGGATGTTGTTAACAAAAAGGTACACTTATTCAAAACACCTGCGTTCGAAAAAAGGGGTCCGATCCTTTAATTAAACAGTTGACTCAAAAGCCATTTCAAGGACAAATGTGGGCTATTATTTTGTTAATTCTACATCAGTTAAGTAGGTAAAAGGTCTGGGGTTGATTCTAAGTGTTCCATTTGCATTGGGAAGCTGCTTCTGTGAACTCACATCATATGGTCAAAGGAGCTCTCCATACAAGCCAAACGGTACAACCCCACCCCCAGTTCCTGTTTTTCCCATCCCTAACCCTCTTCCCTACCTATGGTCCCCAGCCCCATCATCCCAAACCATCCAGCTCTAGCACAAGCCTGCCTCAGCTAGCAGCGTAAGTCCCAACACCCACTATTCTTCCTCTCCTTCCCACTGTTTTTCCCACCACAGAAGCCAGGCAAAGATCAGAATATCACAATCCAAATCCCTTTCTAACCCTGTTTTTTCAGATGACACTAACTTCCCCCTTCTCCCTTTTTTGGTTCCAAAAACATCTCAAGTCCGTTCAGCTCCTTTCCAGTATCTCAGCCATTCTTTCAGAATAAAAGCAGCTACCACAGCAGTTCGGAAAAGTCTTTGCAAAAGCATGGGACTAAATATAAATGTAAACTTGGACTGTCCCATTGGGTGGGCTGCTCAAAGAGAGCCTGTGGTAAGCCCAAATATATGGGCTTCTTCTGGGCAAGCTCGCAATGGACCTGTTTAGGTTTGGTGTAAACACGCAAAAAACCAGCATGGCCCCGCAAGGACATATTTGCAGATTTTAGAAACAATATTGTCTAAAGTATTGTCCAAGCCTCCACTCTATTTCAATAAATAATTCCAACTCAGTTTTTTAAATTTATTTATTTATTATTTTATTTATTTATAAAATAATTTCTTTATTGCACATACAGTATTAGACATATATATATGTATATACATATACTCATAATACTGTAACTAATAGTTATTGATTATCCTGTTTTATATGAAAATACTGCATGTCAAATTTTGCAAGTAAAATTGGTTCAAAACAATTAATGTTGACTTCAAATGCATGAAATTTTGATTTAGATGGATCATTGATTAAACCTTGTCACATTATGAAAATGCACACAGACATTTGACAGCCTCTAATCTGAGGAGTTTGGGTTTTGATGTTTTGAGAAGCCTTTGGTTTTGTGTTAGGGTTTAGCAATGATACAACCATCATAGTTATATTTTGTTATATAGTGTCATATTTTAAATTCTCCATGTGTTTCATATCTTTGTTATTTAATCAAACACAAACATTACCTCATTATGGGGTCACATCGTTAAAGACAGTTTGAATTAAGCTCTTGCTAAAGTGCTAAACAAGTAAAGTCTGTGTTTGTGTAGAGTATGTGAGTTATACAGTAAATGGGAACTACTGCTGTATGTGTGTTTAATCTCACCCTAAATGATGTTATGACTCATAAAACACTTTTACCGCAGTCCATTATTTTACTTTGGTGACAATACTTTGGTGCTATTATTATTCTATCGTGAGCTCAGCTGCAGCCTTCTGTATTTCTGTCATCGATGGGTTTTCATTAGTACAATGTGCAATGGAAGTGTCTTTGGTTTGGTCACGCACTGTCTTCAGAAAGGTCATAATCCCTGACCCTCCAGTACCTCTTTCCTCCAGTGCAGTGGGAGCTCTTTTGATCACATCCATCTCTTCGGCCAAATCCTGCTTGTTAACATGGAGCTGTTTGGCACGGGAGGCGGGGATAGTGATGTAACGGGTGACAATGTTGATGTGGTAATTTCGAAAGCCCACCAAGCGAGCCACACACTGCTCAAAGGTGTGTGTTAGACACTCATCCGCTTTTTGGAGCACAAAGCTGCGCACAGACGGGCAGCTAGAGATGTTTTCAATGAACTGCTTATGAGAGGGCGGCATGTAGTCCCTCATTCTTCCCAGGAAGGCCCCTGTTTGGACAGCGTTGACAGAGCAAAACAATAATTTTTATATAAAGACATAATGCAACCAGGAATGTCAACCATAAGGACAATTACTGATAGTTCTTTTACCGCTGCTGCCTTCATGTTGGACTCCCAGAAGCTCATCAAAGCAGTGTAAGATACTACTTTGAGCGGCGCTGCCTCCTGAAAACTGCATTGGTTTCTCCTGGACTCCCTCGTACACGAGACCTTCTGGCATTAATGGGTTATCTTTCCATCTAACTCCCACATGCAGAAGGAGAGTTACAGTAGGTTTTTCTAGATTCAGAATAACTCTAAGTCTACTGTATGGCTTACCCAGACAGATAGATCCTCATAATGCCATAAAATACGGAGGGATCTACATATTCTGAAACAGTAAAGATTGATACAGTATATCACATGTCCTGAATTAATGCATTAATACACACATGTTCATTTGTCCTCCTGAAAGTATTACCATGCATTAGTTTAATGGCCTGTTTCATGCTGTCTATGGCCTGACTGACAACATCCAAGGCTTTGGTGACCATAGCAACATCATTACAATGGATGCCGTTGATGACATCAAAGATAGACTGTGAAAAAAGAAAAAGCTTTAGTATTAACATGGTACAATAATGTTATCAGATAGTAATACCACACTGCAAAGTGACTATTGAAGTTGCAAATCCCAGTATTTCCAGATCATTTGCTTTTTTTAATGCATGTTTACAAGCCATGGAGAACCAAAGCAATTCATTTATTAATTTATTACGACTTAGCTCAGTGCTCTGTCTGTGAACAGTTGCATTTGTCAAAGTGTCAGACCTTCAGGCCAGGAACAGCTGCCAACTCCACCAGCAGTGTCACCAGAAAAAATCCTCTTACACTTTCTTCACCAGGCAATGTCAGCAACAACTCTAAGTTCCTTACAGGAAGCAAAAACAGTCACCATGAATGGCAGGTCAATACTAGAGAAGCACTAGCCACAAACTACAATCATTTATTTATTTTATGTTGTTCGTTGTGATGTCTAATTCTTGACCAAAATGTAGCCTATCTATCTAATTGCTGGATGTGAATTGCCACAGCTCGTACAGCACTTTACATTTTCCACTAAGAACATAATGATATGGCTCCCTCTGTTGGTTCTACAAATAAATAACATTGAACATATTTTCTATTAATAAAACAAAATACTTACTCCATGGAAAAGGGTCTGGAAAAATCCATGTCCAGTTGTGCACGAAAAAGAAATATAATATTACTGGTTAGTTTGATTAATAATACATGTCACATCTGAAACATAGCTAATCTGTTTAAACATATGCAATGTTTTCTAATCAGTTTATAACATTTCGTAACATTTTAAATTGATTTTTTAAAAACTTTTTCCTGTTCTTTCTTTCTCATTTATTTATATATTTAGATATTGCTATGCAGAGATTATATAGCAAAGGTAAAATAAAAAAATTCTAATATAAATAAATTGCAGCCACCATTGAGATGAACTGGAATGTCTACTGAAAGCAGGTATTGACCCTAGTTAAATAAAACAGGGCAAGATAACATTACAAAAACACAATATTATATGAATCTGGAGTTTACCCATCTGGATCTGTTTTCTTCCAGTTGGCGAGGACTGTGTCAGCATGGATGAGAATCGGAGGCAGACCCAGTCTCTGAGACACCTCACAGAATGGCACCGACAGATTCCTTGGAAGCTCCTGGAGGTTCATGACAAACATAAACAGTCAGACAGTTCAGTTTGAGCTTCAGTCCAATTAGGGCTCTGAAATGAATGCAAAATCGTTGTACTTTTACGGTTTCTCTCTCTCCCTCCTGCCATACATAACCCATAGTCATCATGCTCAAAGCCAGATGGGCCAAACGAAGCTCACGATGTTTCTGCAACAAATGAGTCTCCAACAGAGGCATCTGAGATAAGATACAGAACACGAAACAATCAAAGAATCCTTGATTATTAACCTCTGGTGTTTATTTTGGGTCCCTCAAATATAAATAAACAGAAGCAGAATAAACTGAGACAGACTAAATCCAGAAGAACTATGGGAACATCTCCAAGATAAAGAAAAAAAAAAAACTGAAAAAATATGGGCAAATGTTTTACCAAAAGCTGTAATACCAAATATTTATTTGATTTAGTTAATAGAAGTTAATTAAATCATCATAAATCATAAATTAAATCTATTTATGGCATTGTTTTTGAAAGCATCCTCTTTTTTCAGCATTTTTACACGAGTGTCTAAAACTTGTACTGTAGCTTTCCAGGTAAGTTTTTTTTCTTCATCTTGGAGACGTTGTCACAGTTCTTCTGGATTGAGTCTGTCTCAGTTTGTTCTGTTACTTCATGTCATTCCAGACAGACTGAATGAATCTGTGTGAAGCACTGGCTGTTGTCAGACAATAATCTCACTGCATTATTACAATTAATGACAAAAAATTGTTTTGGAAATGTAAACTGATACTTCACTACAGCAAAAGATAGAAATAACCAACTTAAAACCTTTTTTTTATGTTGGTGAAAATACTAGTGACCTAAGACTTTTGCACAGAACTGTATATATATTAGATTGTAAGTAAGTGAGTTCAAAATACTAAATTGTGGCTTTATTTGTTTTTAAATAAATAAAATAAATACTTTAAAAGTAAGCATGAGTTCATTTCTGACAACATTTGAAAAAATGGATTACGGGTTTTGCAAGTGTTAGTTTATTTCTAGTGGTCTAGAAACCACTAGAAATAAAATTAGTAATGACAGTTATATTATTGTAACAGTAATTAATAACATATACTTTTAATGATTTGAATTTGTAAATACAAAGGGTTATCTTTTTTCTTTTTAAGAGTTTTTTGTGTAACTGGAACAAATGAAATCCCCATATAGGCTTTACAGTTCCTCTAACGAAAATAAAAGGAAAAAAAGGCAGAAAGGAAAATGAAAGTAAAAGTATGATCATCCAGCTGATCATGACAGTATACAGTTTAATGGAACTAATATAACAATCCATTTAGCACAAAAAGTTGACGAATGGTTATATTCTGAATGGAAATGCAAAATGTTGAAGTGCTGCTTATTTCTTTTTCTTTGTGTAGGTAAAAGGCTTTCAAAGCTCATACATCATGAATTCTCAGGCGCAAAGAATGGGAGGAAATGAGTTCTGGCACATTTCTGGCAATGTCCATCCAGGGCTTGTAGTACACCGGCAGGTCTGTCTGAAACACAATGTAATAGTATGTGTCCATAACACAATAATATGCAATGTACTGTCATATTTATACCGATCATTTTTAATTACACTTACTGTTCTTTCGTGACAACTCTTCCAAAATCTAGTACTGAGACTAGCTACTGCCAGTACATCTACAGACATGCTGCTGTGAGCATATATATAACTGACCCTAACATAACATAATCAGTAGCAGATCAGTACAGCTGCTGAAGCTGTGCCGTGTGAATAAAGTTGTGGTTTAATCATATTGAATTAGCCTGTGCCAATTTCATGACAGAACTTTACTTTAGCAAATGTGCATTTCATATGAGTAGATCCTACTCACTGCATATTCAGTAAATTTACTATACATTTATGCTTTTTTTTCAACCAGAGTTAAATATGACAGAGTACACAGTCCAAACATTATCTTGAGGTGAATTCTTGAGGTGTTTTCCACCAATCATTGAAAGAGATACATAATCCCAGATACTAAATGCAGGTCAAAGTTAACAATTCACTACCTTGGATTAATTAACTGCACTTGTCATCAAATTTACACATAAGTCCTACTAATTTGGTCTAGTTTTCTGAGTCTGTCTAGCTTTGTTGGCTTCTGAAAGTGAACTTCTGAAATGAGAAAATTGCATCTTTGGAGAGCAAAGTTTTGTATTAACCTATTTACCATTAAAACAAATAGATAAAGGTCACTTAGAAAGCAAACAGTGTCGAAGTCTAATGCTTTCTTATACAAACAATCAGGCTTACTGTATCTGAATAAACTCGTGACTGTATATGAATGCAGATGAAAAGTTTGTTAAATCCTTCTCACTAGCACATTCATCTCAGTGTGTTACCAATCTATAACAATTCATTGCAGAACCTGTAGCTTTACTGTTTTACTGTGCATTGCATTAATATTATACTAAAATAATATTAATTATATTGAACGTTGAATGAAACACCAATAGTTACTTATTACGAGGTGTAAAGAAACATACAATGTATTTTATATATATATATTGCTGCACCTAACAAAATGATATACAGTAAGTGTAATGACCTACCAGAGGCTCAGGAAGAATAAACCCATAATCCTCAGAGATGTGAAACTGTTCCAGAGACAATGGTGTGTTTGTATTTTTACGTTTATTGGCCATTATTTTCAGTAAAATACTACTGACTCTGTCGTCAGGCATATGCCACTGTCCTTCTGAAAGTGAACCTTCTGTTAAGCAACAAACCTTTTTCTATCTCTCTCTCTCTTTCTGTGTGTTTCAGTTCTACCGTTGGTAATGACCTTTCCTCACTTCCCCTATCAGAAATCATATGAGTATGCGTATAAAAACCACAGACGCCATACAGCAACAGTTGTCATAAGCTACAGTACAGGGGTAATTCTGTAATTGCATTGTGCCATCTCAAGACATTTTAATATATAAGTGTATATAATTGTGCATTCAGAAGGGTAATGGGCTTGAGAGTTGTACAGTTTCATTTAGCTTTACAAGCCTTTTGCTCAAAGTTATGAAAATAGAAACTGATAAATAATGAAAAATGAAGAAAAAATAAATAATGTTGATATTTCTGAAAATTCTGTGGTGGTTTTGACCCTCACCTAATCCTGAATCTTTTTCACTCCTCTACCCAGTCAGAATCTGGCTCAAGTCTCCAACTGTTTGTTTGTGTTGACTTGACTGACCTTGGTGCCCCCTTTTGGACAAGTTGCACATGCATGTACCTGGTTCCCAATTGGGCTTCTGCTCCGGCATTAGCCCCAGTGGAAGCAGTCTCGGAGAGATAATGCTGCTTGTCCACCAGGGATGGGATTCCTAACTGCATCTACTTTTGGAAAGCTAAGGAAAGTCAGAGCCAGTCTGCAGATTACCGCTGACAGATTCCACAAAACATTGGGTAGTGCATGTCACAGACTCTGTAGTTGTTTAGTGTACTCCAGCCTTTAGTTAACATGAACTAAGAACGAACAGTTCTTCTACGGCATTTATTGACTTTAGTTGACTTTAATATCAGCATTTATGCATTATTAAAATCACAAGTTGAGTATGTAATAGGACAATATGTCTGTTTTTGCTCAGTCTTTCAATTCTTTCCAAATAGAGCCACAGCAAAACCACTAAATGAATTATTATTGACTGACTCATGATATGCTGGCAGTTTTAGTTTCATATTTCATTTCATTTTTTCCCATCATTTCAAATGATTATTTACAAAATGTGTCACATGTACATGGCAAAGATGTTTCCTATTTTTGTTTATTCTGATTTCAGTTATTAGTAAGAGCCCAAGCACTGCACTCGTTTAGTCATGAAATATATCCATAACCGTAGCTAAGTGTGAGTCTCAACACCTATTTAATTTCTTCAAAAACATTCCAAACATTCCATATGTATCGTTTTCCTGTCTGTCCTGTCCTTTTTATTTAAAAATAGAGCCACTTAGTTTAATTTAGTTTTAGGTTTAGTTAAGATATTATTTATTTAGTTAGATATTATTTATTTGTCATTTCTTGTTTTAGTATTTCTTTCTTTTACTAATGCACCATGGAGGGTCTGTGTGAAACGGCATTTCAATACAATGTATAGCTACTGTGTATACTGCTGTATCGACAATAAACCTCTCTTGAATCTGAATCTTGAATCAAACAATTCATGTGACGTAAATTTAGATTTAACCTCATAAGGATTGTTTGTCATATTATAAACATGCACGCACAGACAGCCGATAATCTCAAATTCATGTTTTAACATGTTTTCAGAAGCCTGATTAACAACGAAACACTTTAGTTACTGTCCTATAGTGTGCCTTTTTTGTAGGTGTGGTGATGCTAACTATTAAACTCAGATTAGGCCCTTAGACTAGGAATCACAAACATTCCCTCATTATCCAGGGGTCACACTGTTAAAGAGAGACTGAATCAAGGGAAGAGGGAGTCAGTGTGTGTGGTGTGTTTGTGTTAGACAGTGAATGGAAAGTGCTGCTGTGTCTGTACGTGTGCAGTGAATGGGCAGAGCGGTGTCGCTGTGCCTGTGTTGTACAGTTCGTACGGTAACGGAGCACACATCGAGAGCAGCGTCTGTCCGGCCCCGCTGCCTGACAGCCCCGGCGCGGAGACAACGACTCATCCGATGGCGCTCGAGAAACGAAGAGCAATTCCTCTCGTAAGCGGTTTGATTAGCGGCAGCGATTCCAAGCCGTGTTTTCTTGATCCGAAAATGAAGTTTAGCTCCAGCTTTCCTCAGTCTCCAGCCCCAGCCGATGTATTTCTTCTGTCACTTCCCCATATCGGCCGAGCCGATGCAGCACTTCCCTGTGATGCGGTAAGAGCAGCCGCAGCCTCTGCGCTCCTCTCAATATTTTACTCGCTGGTTTATGAGGACATTAAACCTCTGCTATTTATTAAGACGACATTTCAAGTGTCATTTCTCAAGGAGACATCCGCGGTTACATAATAGCCTGTAGTAAGGCAGAGGCGGTGAATGAACACACTTTATTTCATTCAGAAAATGCGGCTACACCACGGTTAAGATCCACTCGATGCTGCTGTAATGTTTCTGTCTTGTGAGAGTTATCAATAATACATCTCGTTTTTCGTGTCAGATTGCAGTGTTTTCTGCAAACAGGCAGGCTTTGAGTGTCCAAAGATTTGTGTCAGTGGTTTTAGTTCATTTGTCCATTACCAATAACCGGTTTTTAAAATAAACTGAATAATGTGAAATATATTTTAATTGGTAAAATAAATAGTACCTTTTCTCTACATGTGTAGTTTTATTATTTAAAAACCAGGCTGCTTTATTTTAGCATGTACATATTTATTTAAGTGTTTTGCAAAAAGCCATTAATTAGATATTACTAAATTAAATTAGTAAATAAATAATGACCGCACAAATAAATGGGTAAAGTCACCACCCTTTAGAAATTTTACCTTATTATCTTTGCTAGAAAGTATGGTAAATCATTAGGTAGGCTGCTGTGATAACTGGGTATCTCTTGAAAGGCGTTACGCTTCAGTCTAGTTTTGAGTGAGATGGTTTTCATGGATCAGTTTAAAAAGATGCTCGTCTACGCTTTATAGGCCTAATATTGGAATAAGGCTGCATTAATATCAGAAGCTCTTGGTACAGTAGTAGAGGAGGAGTAAATTCCGTTTCCTTGGAAACCAAAGACTGTGCTGCTGTATGAACCACCTCCATTTTCAAGACACGAGGTAATAATACACCAGTATCTGTTACATAACTTAATATTATTCATATTACATTGAATACTTCTTAAGGTAGACTCTTTCCAAGCGACGTAATCTAGTTCTGAGAATGCTTATGCCTGCACTATTGTGCAGGGTGATTGCGATGGTGTATTTACAGAAGGAAAAGTGGATTTTTGGTAATGCGCTCGTGATTGAATCAATATTTCAGTCACGTGAGTGTGCTAACTTTATCAGTGACGGAACTGTTGATGAACTGATGCATCCATGTTGATTAAATATAGCATATGCACGCTTATGACCATCAGCTATCTCAGATGTACGGAGAAAAAAAAATAAAGCAGTATTAAACTATGGCTGTTGTGATGATCAGAAAACGGATCATTTTTGGAGCTTAAACATCAAAAGATGAAAAGCATCATTAGAATGTGTCTAGTTTAGCCTATTCCCTCTGAGCATATAATGACCGTCATATATATTCACCATGGTTTCATACACACTAATAATACATTGTGTAATTGTGAAATAAAAAAATCGACCAATATACCTAGATTTTTTTGATGACTGCGTTTTTGCATAGACTGTTATTTTAAAGTATCTGCTTTAAGTAGAGTTGTGTAATAAATGACGCACTAGACACTTCATGCAGTATTTATTCAACTATCTAGTGTATGAATATCATTTTATTTTGTCATCCAATATCAGAATCTGATACATCTGCCCTGTTTCTAGTGCACTTTTTCTTTCCTGAATTTTCTTTGTGAACCATTGGGTGTGAACACACTATTTTGACTATTTACACAAAAAATGGCACAAAATAGTGCATAAGTAAGCAAACTGAGATGCAATACTCTTTTAATGGAGCACATCAGTTACAGGATGAATTCAGGGGGACGCAAAAACCCAAAGGCAACATCTCATGCCAGCTGCATCTGTTCCTCTGTTTTCGGGATCATCCAGCTGGTAACCCCATCAGCTTTTTTACCTCTAGTGACGTTGTAAGCTCTGTGATGGTGATGCTGGTAACAGCTTTGAGTCTCTCGCCATGACAGGAATAAATAATTTAAAACTAATACTTCTGTCATGATTTATTCACCCCAGTGACGTTCAAAACTGTAAAGCATTTTTATTTTACTTTTTTTGGGAAACAAAATATTAATTTTTGAAGATTATTCAAACTTTTCAATACTGAAAGTGAATGAGGTTTACTAATTATGAGGTTAAACTGCCTTAATGAGCAAACTCAATTTATGGGATGTTTTTGAAACAACAAAGTGATTAATTCATTTGCACGGAAGTTAAAAATTTAGTACACAACTAAAATTCGTTGCACCGTAGGGCTCTGAAGCCTCACTAGATTCCATTAGCATCAATACAGAGAGAGTAGGGCTGTAGTTTCTTTATTGATTTTATGTGTTGCTCAACATGCTGAATCAGGTCTGTTTGAAACTTTCAAGGGGGAGAGTGGAGGAAGTTGAGGTGTGAAAAGGATAGAATTTGCTTATGACAGTCATGGGATTGGGATTTTTTTTTTATGTGACACATTCTATGTAATTTTTGTATTCCTGTTTTGGTCAAGAAAATTTTCAGTTTAGTAATTCCATGTGGTTTATCAAGTAAAACGTAATGGCTTAATTCTCCTTGGACCTGCAATATATTTGAGTGAAGACATATTTAAGGAATAGTTCACCCAAAAATGAAAATTCTGTCATCATAAACTCTGGAAAACTTTGGAACGAGGGTGAGTAATTCATGACAGAATTTCAATTTCTGGTTGAACTAATATAGATATTGTCACATCTGCACAAACACCTGCTCCTGGATCAGTCACCAACACTTCACAACCAGCCACTCCTGAACCAGCACTAATCACCCGATCACAATCACCTGAATTCTAGCTCCTGTCCCTCATCAGCAGCACGCCATATAGTCTAGCTCAGCCAGACATGTGTTGGCTGAGCTCAAGGTCAATTCCCTGAGTATTTCTTGGAGGACACTCACTCTGCCCTCCTCTTTGCCTGCCTGCCTGAGTTACCAGGATCGCTAAACCTTATGACTTTGATCTCTACCTGCCTGCCTTGCTTTCTGGAGCGATCTACCTGCCTCATTACAAAGACTGAGTATTACCCTTGATATCCATTCTGAAAGTCTGTTGTGGATGGTGCTATTTAAGTTACCTTACCTGTTTTACTTGCCTGAGTTACTCACCTGGACTGATCTCCTGTGTTGCTCCCATCCTATTGTATAAATAAAGAAAACTTTACCTCCTTGTCTCTTCCTGTTGACTGAGCGTGACAGATATATAGATACAAAAAGATACAAAGATACAAAGATACAAAAATGAACCATAACCCACATTTCTATTTTCTACCCATTCATTTTTTGCTATTTTTCTTCCACAATGAATAATTGAATAATCTTTGAATAAATATTAAAATGATTTTATTGAATATAAATGTTTATTACTCTTTCTTTATTGCATTTGTATTGTTTGTGTGTAAAAGGCACAGTTTTATGGATTCTGACATGGACTATGAGAGGCCAAATGTCGAGACTATCAAGTGTGTGGTGGTTGGAGACAACGCAGTTGGAAAGACCCGTCTTATATGTGCCCGGGCCTGTAACGCAACACTTACACAGTACCAGCTACTTGCCACACACGTGCCCACTGTCTGGGCAATAGATCAGTACAGAGTCTGCCAGGAGGTGAGGGATGCCTGTTGTCATATTCTTAACCTTATGCACTGTGTGACGGTTGCTATTTTTGATCATTTCCCCGAAAAAGTAATCTGATAAAATGTTGAAAAATGTGTTGTATGCAGTTTCTTGGGTAAATCTCCATGCATGTGATAGGTGTGTCTCTCCGGCCAGGTTCTAGAAAGGTCCAGGGATGTGGTGGATGATGTCAGCGTGTCCTTACGTCTTTGGGACACTTTTGGTGACCATCATAAGGACCGCAGATTTGCGTATGGCAGGTAACTTGGATTACGTCTTTCATTTACACTAGATTAATTATATTATACTAATTTATAAACAATTAGGTTTTTAATCTTAATTTTGAATGTTGTCCTTTCCGCATTAATGTTGTCAGTTCAGCATATTTTGTCCACTTTTGTGAAGGTTTGTGAATACATAATATTCATGAATTGTCACATTCCACCAAACTTTGCTCTCACTGAAAAGCTTACATTGTGCAGAAGTCAAAAGTTTACCAAGCAAACAAACAAACAGTTTTAACCTGTATAAGTTAATGAGTTTACTCTGGTTTGCTAACAGGTCTGATGTGGTGGTGTTGTGTTTTTCCATTGCAAACCCAAACTCGCTCCACCATGTGAGGACGATGTGGTACCCTGAGATCAAGCATTTCTGTCCCAGAGCTCCTGTTATTCTAGTGGGCTGCCAGTTAGACCTGCGGTATGCTGACCTGGAGGCAGTGAACAGAGCTCGCCGGCCACTGGCCAGGTAAACTAAGAGCAAAGAAGGGTGTTATGTTTTCTAATACATGCACAAGTTGCGTCTATTCAAACAGCACCGCAGAAGCTCGCAGTGTATCTGCTGTTAGCCAGGGTTCAAAATGTTTGTTTTTCTAACTTAAATTAAGTTGTGTTTTGTTGGTATATTTTTTAAATGTTTAGTGTAAAGTAAATATTTTTAAATTGTTTTGTAATTGATTTTTTTTTGTCCTTGAAAAACTAGACAAAACAGTAAAAAGCACATTTTTGCTATTTAACTTATGCAGTTGTGAGAGAATTTTATTCAGCCTTAGGTCTAGTGTTTTATTTTGTTCAGCTTTCGGGTAAGAACTTTCATTTTGGTGCATTCCAACTCATACATAATATTATAATATTGTGCATGAGATTTATGGAATACTCTTTTGCTATTTTAATAATGCATCTTGTAATATTTGAAGATCGACTGCACCTACTATACACTAAGGGTGTCCAATCCTGTTTTTCCATGAAGGGCCATTGTACTGCAGTACTCCAACCCTTATTAAACACACCTTCACCCAGTCTTCAGACTCATTGGCTGCACCCGAAAAGATTTGTTTCCTCTTTGCCTTTTAAGCAATGACTTGCTAATCTCCCAAAACTGATTTCTAACAGGCTTTTGAGGCAGCATAATAGTCTCCTATGGTACAGCAGCAAAGTTTCTTGTTTATTACGCCAGAATGAGACCATAGTTCCTAGACATATCAGCCTAAACTTTTCATTTTCCATTTGTCTTAGTACTCGATGGAACTACAGAAGAGTCAAGTTTTAAATAGGAAAAATATTGAAACTCTTTGGTCATTTTTGAGCAAGATGCTATTGGTCAAATCAGATTTCATTATCTATTCTAAGCTACCGCCAGACCTGGAGATCGGCAGAATGGATGACAAAGCGTTGTAACGGTTTCCCCAAATGCGGAGCTCAAAGGTCTCATCTCAGTCGTGGTATCGAAGGTGGAGAGAGTGCTGGTTATGGGAACCCGCAACCTTTGGGCTACAAGTCCAACTCCATATCCCTTTAACTCTTTAAAGAGACACAAAATTTATTGTTTGAATTAAAAAACAAAAAGAAATTGAAAGCTGAGATTTTTTTTTAATACCAAAAGTAACCTCCTCTTGCTTGTCTTTTTTCTTTGCTTCACAATGTATTTTTACTGCATGAGGGTGGCGAAGGGTGCCAGGTCTTTGTTCAACTAAACTCACAGAACTGTGGGAAATCATAAGCAGTAATGGATAGCAGATCCTGATTTTGCGGAGTTCAACGTGTCCCATGGTCAACATCTTTGTTGACCCTGGAACAACATCAGATTTGAAGAACCAGTTTATAGTTTTTGTGAAGTTTAGGCTTACAATCAGTGTTTGATGCTTGTGTATCAGTGTCAGTCATCTATCATTAAATATGATTTTAGGCATCACTCATGGGTTAGGTTTAGGTGCAGAGATATGGTCAAAACTAAAATTGGGGATTAAAATGTTGTTCCAGGGTCAACAAATCAGGAACACGTAGAACTCCACAAAATCAGGATGTGCTAAAGGATACATCTATGCAGCCTTCAAAAATCAATGAAATGTAGTTAACTCAGTAGACAGGATGTAACATTATAATAGGATTCAGACGTGTCTTCTTGCCTTCCTGCCTCAAGATGCACAGGCAGCATTTTCAGCTTTCAGATGCAGCAATTAGATATTTCCAGGCAGGTTAAAGCTAAACTGTGCAGGACATTGACCTTCAAGAAGCAGGATTGGACACCCTTGCCCCATGCATATTCATTTTCCTTATGTGGTATGTCTTTTGGTTTTCTACAAAAAAAGGAAATCATACAGGTTGGGAATGACATGATGATGATGATGACTGCTAAAGATTTTAATTTTAAAAAGAAAGGTAGTTCTTTAGTTTCATGCTGTTTTTTTTTTTTTTCAGACCCATTAAATCCAATGAGATATTGGCACCAGAGAAAGGCCGTGAAGTGGCTAAAGAACTAGGCGTCCCTTATTATGAGACCAGCATAGTTGCTCAGTTCGGGGTTAAGGATGTTTTCGACAATGCTATACGTGCAGCCCTTATTTCCCGTCGACATCTCCAATTCTGGAAGTCACATTTAAGAAATGTTCAAAGGCCACTCCTCCAAGCCCCCTTCCTTCCCCCTAAACCCCCTCCACCCATTATCACAGTTCCGGCCCCTCCCAGTAACACAGAAGAGCACCCTAGTCGGCTGCTGGAGGACCCACTCTGTGCCGATGTCATCTTAGTCCTCCAGGAACGCCAGAGGATCTTTGCCCACCGCATCTACCTTGCCACATCCTCCTCTAAGTTCTATGACCTCTTCCTGACCGAACCTCGGGGTCCTGAGAAGGCTGAACGAGAGCGAGAACGACCCCGAGGGCCACCATTTTCTGGCCGCGATTTGCTGATGCGCGCAGCTAGTTTTGACGTTTGTGAAAGTACCGACGATGGAGATAGAGCAAACTTGCGTGCCTGCACCAGTGATGGAACTCTAAAAGGTGACGGAGATCGTCGTGGTCGTCTGCTCCCAGCCTTGAGTCGTGCTTTCATTAGCATCCAAGAAGAAATGGTGGATGACCCCGTCACCTTCAATCCTAGAAAAATGACAGTTGTTCACATGGACCCTTCAATGCAGCCTGGTCCATTCCGATCGGTGTTGCGGTACTTATATACAGGTAAACTAGATGAGCGGGAGAAAGAGCTAATGCAGGTGGCCCACATCGCAGAGCTGCTGGAAGTGTTTGACCTGCGTATGATGGTGGCTAATATCCTGAATGATGAAGCCTTCATGAATCAGGAGATTACCAAGGCCTTTCACGTGAGACGCACCAACCGAGTGAAAGAATGTTTGGCCAAGGGGACCTTCTCTGGTAAGAGGCATGTGAACTGTATGTTTGCTTGGTACTTAAGTTATTAGGGATGGGACAGAATGATAGTCAAGTTACCCAAAATAGCAACTATAGTAGTTGGTAAATAAGTTAAAATGAATGGTTGGCATTCGAAATATAATACAAAACAAAATGACATATCTTCTCCAAAACCTTCTGTATCTAAAAAATGGGAGTACAAATTTTAAGCAATGCCAAACGGAGATCTCACAAATATTTTTTGAGTGATCTTAAGTAATCGTGTAACCATGTTTTTTTAAATAAGTAATTGAAATGGATAGTTTGAAGTGACAATTAAACACATTAGGAAATAACTGCTGTCAGAAACTTTATCCTCGGGGGTCTGAGGGTGTTTTGGGGCCTTGGGGAAGTTGTGACATGCCCTAACACTTGTGCTTCAATTGCTGATAAACATATCAATATAAAGTTTAATAACCCAGTATACAGGACAAAATGGGCTGCAATAATTAAAAAGCGTAAGAGTCACTCTATTATGCCATTTTTAAAGGTTCCTAATGTTATTTTGGTAGTTGCATCCAATTGCCATGCATGCAAGGTCATTTGGTTTCTCAAAATATGCTTTTAATTTCACCTACAAGGATTCTCAAACTATTCATTCAAAGCGGTTTCTAAGATTCTCTGAGACTCTGCTCTGAGTTGGAAACGATATGCCCATTGCCATATACTGTAGTTCCACATTTTGAACATTCAAAAGAAACTATAAACAACATTTTTTAATTATACTTACAGTTTAAGATTCATTTTAGCCAGTTGATCCAAATAAACTGGGTACTGAACCATCTTTCAAAAGCAAGCAAGGAACACAAATAAAGATTAGGGTTGTACTGATGTGGTACAGAGGGTAAAATGAATGTTAACCATTGATTCTTTACACCCTCATCTGTTGGAAGTGAAAATAAAACAAATGTACTTTCACAGGATAGGATACAGCACCTTCTTGACATGATGTTAAACACACAAACAAGTTGCAATCATGTTACCTTGTGATGTGTAGTAGTCATGGAAGTAGGTTTCGAATTACTGACGACTCATTTAGGCTATTCAAAGTCAATTCCTTCTTTTGGGAGACAGTTTTATTTATAGTGTACTTCCGGCTTTACTACTATATTCCTGTACATAGCACAATGTATGAAAGGCAGTATTAGAAATGGGATAAAAGGGGCACTAAAATTTTTCAGTAATCACAATGCAACAAAATGGTCCCAGATGTATAATGAATATTCAGTATATCACCCAGTCTTTAAAATATGTAGGTTTGTTTTTGAGAACTGTAATTATCATTATGCGCATTATGTTAGCATTTTTACTGTAACAGAACCGTTTTTTGCATCCTTGTTACCACACTGACTTCCATGCAGGAGACTGTTTGAATCCCACTTGGAGTGGTGTGAGTAGAACTGGAAGAATTGCATTGGTGCCATGACCCGGATGGGAATTAGGTTTAGCCGGGTAATGGAGGCCAGCTAGTAAGAGCTGTACGAACAAACCCCCCTGGCCTCAAGATATGTACTAGCAACTGATGCTAGGAGTCTTTAGCGTGCTTGTTAGCACCTCCCTTTTCTATAACCGATGGGACTCATTTTGCAGTCCTTTCACCCTTCTTCCTGTAAATGTTTCCTTACAGTATTTGTCACCCCAACCTTTTTGTGTTGTATAGAATAATACTGTCAGCTGTATATTAAAAAAAGCAAACTTCTGCGTTTTTGCTATCTGCACACCTTGAGTGTACAGGGCACGTTCTAGCAGAAGGTCGCCCAGCATTGTTTATAACCAAAGCAAATTTTTCTCAAATGTGAGATGAGCTCAAGCAGAATGTCCCTTCAAGCTATTTTCCCCTCTACTTCAGCTTATTCACCCCCAGAGAGAAAAACAAGCCCCCATATTTTGTCAGCTGGATTTCGGTTTCATAATCAGTGCTCTTCTGGTAGAGAACCGGTGCGGATGTGTCGTGTTTTTCAACACTCTCAGGGTTTGGAGGACATCAAGCTGTCTTGCAATGCTGACCGAGCTTTTCTCTTTCAAAACATAAACGCTGAGCATTTCTATTTATTTTTCCTTCACTCTAGCACTATGATTATGCTTTAGTGGAATGTAATGCTGTGCCACTGTCACAGAGTGCCTTTTATGTTGTCAAGGTGAAATTGTCCAGTATTGTCCGAATTTGAGACTGAAGCATATCCACATAACATGTACAGTAGCAGTTCCCCTTCTGTCAGTTTTAGATCTAACAATAAAAACAGTAAAATATCACAAGCGTTCCCTTCTTCTCAGTATTGGAATAGTTTAGTTAAGTCACTTTATTGTCCACAGGTGGAAATTTGTCTTTGGCTTCACTACATAAATACATTTAACACCATCACACACAACACAGACAACAAGTAAACAATTGCCTCATCTCACACTCAGGACAATCCTACAATTCCACTAGCAGTTTTAACCAGTCTTTGCTTCCCTTTAACTGGCAATACCACATAGTCATGTTAAAACACTCTCAACAAGATACTTATAAACCATATCTAAAATATGCTGACTTCTAATAAACCTCCTTATAATATGCAATCTTTGCACTGATTTGTTTAAAGGGTTTTACAATTTACTATTAATAAATGTTCCTAAATATCATCATGTATCACAGGTTCTAACCCTTCAGTAAATGGCAATGTGTGTTAAATCAAAAAATGCAGAGAGTGCAGGATGTTTATATATGATATAATAAATTATTATATTAGTGATTTTAAAAGCTACAGATGTTTGTCTGTTCTTTCCTGCAGATGTGGTGTTCAGGTTGGATGATGGCACCATCATGGCCCATAAACCGTTGCTTATCTCAAGCTGTGACTGGATGGCAGCCATGTTTGGTGGACCATTTGTGGAGAGTTGTACAAAAGAGGTACAGAGCACACACATTATGTCTAAACCAGTACCATTGAGTACCAGTACCACCAATTCCGTGTAATGACCACAGACTCTTAATGCAAAAATCTGTGTTAATGGCACGGAATCGTTGGAAATTCTGTGATGGGCTCACGGAAAAAATTACAATGTAAGTCAGTAACAGGCTTCAGCCATGATCCACGCACAGATAACCAAATTCATTTTATATAAAATTTATACTTCCATTGTAGCACCAAGCCTCACCTTTACCCTAAACCTACCCACTTCAACAATATATATAAAACACACACAGACAATATAAGTGCATTCTCAAGTATTTATTGCAAAAACTGACCATAAGCAGTTAAAAAAAAAGCATTACAAACAAGTTGTGTTGCATTTCAAATCCTTCTGAAGCCATACAATGTCTTTATGCAAAGAAGAGAGTAAATTGCAATGGTTTAATCGCTGAAATGATCTCACTCCATTAGCTCACATCTCATTCAAAAGACACTCTCGTCCTATAGAATGACACGAATGGTCACGAGACAAACAAGAGCCAATAGAAACTAATCTGACATGAGGATTCTCCTGGCGGCATTTTTTGAATTTTTTGAAAGCAGCAGCCACAGTTGAGTCACGGCGGACGGAGACATGGTGATAGCGTTTTGTCACAAATAAATCCTTTTGCCTTCCAAAGAATTGGAATATTAATAGTTTTTAATAAATAATGTCGGTAGTTGTATCTGCCGGTTTATTTTGTTTTATTAATGCATGGTAGGTTTAGGGGGAGGAGTTGGGTTACGTGCTCATAAATGTATAAAAAAAACTGTTTACAGTGAAAAATCACACCCCAATACATATGCAATAATGGCATTACCCAATATTTGAATATTGTAGCATTCTCCGTGAGCCCATCAAGGACTTTTCAATGATTCTGTGATACTAACACAGAATTATGCGTTCAGAATCCGTGGTCAATACACATAATTCTATGAGATCAGGTTGCAAAATGATATAAACTGAAATAAAACTGAATAATAAATAAATAAATACAAATAACAAAAACACAATAACAAATCTAAATAATAATCCAAATAAAAATCGAAAAAAATAAATAAAATTTCAGTAAGACCAAAAGTATACTGTTGAACAGACTATTGACTTTTATTCTTAGAATGAAGTAAATAGTTTTAGCCCTTTATTTCTATATCTATTTCTATTTCTTATATCTAGCAATCTAAAATAATGAATAAGCTTACCAAGTATGACAAATCAATACAAATTATTCTTCCTATCATACATAGTGGGGCACAAATATCTGAGACCACAATGAAATTTTAGATTTAAAAATTGAGATTTGAATAAACTGGAACTGTATGAAAGCCCAACAATGCCACCCAGGGGCGTCTTCCACACATAGCATTATGCTAAATAAAGTTAAACAAGTTAAGACATTCCCAGACAAGTCAGAATGCAGTCTACAGTATTAGTGGAGTGATTGCCTTTCACTGTGCAAGAAAATGGACTTCTGAGTGATTGATTAGAAAGTAAGTCTTCATTTTACATTCTATTCTCGACAAACTAATTTATTTATTATGTTCTTGTAAATTTCACTAGTTTAAATGACAGCTTTAAAATAAGCATATATGTGTGGATTTTTGTTTCATAATAGTTGACTGTGCATGTTCCACAGCATAATATAAATACCTAAACACTTCAATACCTTATTACCAGACTTGATACGTTCATTTACTGTCACTGTATAGCTTTATTGTAGACCACACACCTAAGCCGCATGCATATCCATTGTACTGTGCATGGACAGTAGAAAATAAAATCCTTTCACTGGGACCCATTCTCTGCTCCGTTTCTCTAACCGGAAACTCCTTACCATTTCTACTAATACTTAACCGTGTCCCATACACTCAGGACTTTTAGGATTTAAAAAATAATGAAAAACAAAGAAAAATAATGAAGTAAAATAAATACTTTATATTTAAGATTTTGCACAATTTATAAGGCAGTAATAAAATGTTTCCTAACGTGATGGTCAGATGCTTTTTTCATATTTACTGTATCTTGGGGATTTCATTCTGCTTGATTTCTGCTGTCAAGAAAGGAGGACAAAACTTAAATGACTTTACAATTTAATTGACATTTAATGAAGACAGCACACTCTAATCATTCTGTTCTTGCACGTAACTTTAACAGTGAGTTTTTATTCCCCTCTTTGACTTTGCTGCTGTGTTTTGTCAGGTGCTGTTTCCAAACACTACGCGGAGCTGCATGCGTGCTGTGCTGGAGTATCTCTATACTGGCTGCTTCTGCTCTCGCCCAGATCTGGATGCCATGGAACTCATTGTTCTTGCAAACCGTCTCTGTCTGCCTCACCTGGTAGCGCTGACAGGTACACAAACAAACCTGCACGCACTGTTTTCACTGACACGAAAAAGCACATAACAGTCTGATCTCCGCAGGCAACCAAATCCTGGTTAAATTTAGACCTTTAACTAGTGTTGATGAGTGAGACAGTGACTGGAAATAACACTGTGTCCTTTTGTACTGAATTACAACGCAGGTCACTTCAGACAGCAATTTTTTTTTACAATCCTTAAAGGAATAGTTCACCCAAAAATGAACATTACACCATAAACTACTCACCCCCAAGCCATCCTAGGTGTATCTTCTTTCAGATGAACACAGTCACAGTTTTTCATGATAATCAGTGATTATGTCTTCACTGGATCAACAAATGCCTTGTTTGTAATGCGTTTTATTGTTGTGGTGTCACATTATGGTAAAGGGTGTAACATTTCTGCCAAACGCCTGCCAATCAAAGTGAGCTAGATAGCTGGCAAATGAGAGCACCCCTCACTTTGTACACATCGACCTGTTTAAAAAAAAATACATTGATTCACACCAAATACATGTAATGTCCCTTTAATAAATGCAATCATTCATTAACAGTGTAACAATTCTGAGGGATACAAACCAAACAATAATGGTGACACATTCTGTTGTTGTGTATCTGTCCTAGAGCTGTACACTGTGAAGGTACTGACAGAAGCTGCTGTAATGGGAGCTGATATAGATGGAGATGTTCTGCTCTATCTGGACATGGCCCAGGTAAGCTTACCATTGACAGACAGAATACTTACCTCCCTTTTGCACTTCAAGGATGACTGCTTGATCCAAACCTTTCACGTTAATCCTGAGGTAGAAGCTGAACATCACCTCAATTGCAATATAGTCTATATAAAATGTATTTGTGTATATTGACTTTTAATGCAAAGTGCACTGACAGATGCAGAAAAAATGGCAACAGCCTGTCTTTTTACTTTTAACCTACTATATACAAAACCTTTTGATTAATTTAGGTTCGTTAAGTCAAACTTGTGCCTTTTACCGGTGTTTTTTTGCACTTCACAAACAGAAGAGAGACAAAACTCTGATGCACGTTTAAATTTGTAGTAGCACGGGTATATTTGTAGCAATAGCCAGCAATATATTTGTATGGGTTAAAATGATAGATTTTTCTTCTATGCCAAAAATCATTCGAATATTAAATAAAGATCATGTTCCACGAAGATCTTTTGTCAATTTCCTACTTTAAATATATCAAAATAAATATAATGTGCATAGCTAAGAACTTCACTTCGACAACTTTAAAGGTTATTTTCTCAGTATTTTGATTCTCTCTTGTTACTCTTGAATACGCTTGTTACTACCTAAATTTGTTGGAATATTCAGCTGTAGAATGTGGTGGTAAATTACTAAAATGTGTGTACAGAACTGGATTAAGAACTAAATGGTGAAGTGACTACTACAGTAAATGAGTATGTGGCTGAAGTGATATGAAAAAGAAGTTTCTGTTTAGGAGTGGTTAGGAACCAAACAGACTAGCTTTTTAGAGATCTAGGATGGGACATGTTTTCTCCATAGTGTTTTCTTCTGTGGTTGTTTCCATTAGTTCCACTGTGCTCTTCAGTTGACTGACTGGTGCCTCCATCACATCTGCACCAACTACAACAGAGTCTGTCGCAAATTCCCTCGAGACATGAAGGCCAAATCTACAGGTAATTCAAAAAAATAAATTTTGAGACATGACAATCTATAAAACTCCAGCCATGCTCATTTGTTCAGATGTATTCAGTAGCCAACTTCTGAGACAAAATCTTAATCTAAATAAGTTGCATTAGTCCCTGAAACTTCTAACAAATCATCATGTTTATTGTATTATAATGGCCGCTATCCACCTGTATTACTGAGCTTGGAAGAGCCAGGATACATAAAAAAAAAAAAAAACTCTGAATGTGTTCGTTTATCCTAAATAAACAACAATTCAAAAGTTATGGGTCAGTAAGACTTCCTTTAAAATTAATATTTTTATTAAGTAAGAAGCAAAAGTGAATAAATGCTGCTGAAAATTCAGCTTCCATCATAGGTTCAAATATACTGAAGTACTGTAATACTATTTCACAGTGTTTTATTATATTTTTGATCAAAGTATACAGTCAGTGTAATAGGTGTCCTTAGCCAAACATTTATCTTAGTACTGAAATTTGTTCTGCATTAAGCTGGCATCACGGTCTCCTTCTGTCTTGCAGAAAACCTTGAGCACTTTGAGAAACATCGCTGGCCTCCAGTGTGGTATCTGAAGGAAGAAGATCACTATCAGCGGGCGCGCAAGGAGCGTGAGAAGGAAGATTACCTGTACCAAAAGCGTCAGTGTAAACGCAAGTGGCTCTTCTGGAATCTACCGTCTTCACCGTCCTGTAATTCTCCATCTTCTCCTGGCTCTTCTGCAGTCATCTGATTGGCTCTCAGGGTGCATGACCCACCTAACAGCCCTAAGTGCGGGATATAAACACACAACAAGGAATGATAGCCTTTTTCAACTCTATAAAGATTCACATTTTCTGTTGAGCAAAATGCCCAAGCCCTGCTTTTAGCTGCTGAAGAACAAGCAAAAATGAGACAGGATGGAGAACGCTAGTCAAAGCAACACAAGGCTTTGGCTAATAACACATTGCTGAGTCTTTTTACTGGTTGGATTTTTCCTCAAATCAAATCAGCTTTGACGTCCTCCTGTGACATCATTTCCTGTAATATTAGAGCGTTGCTCAATTTGCTGTTTAAAGACAATCTTCGCTCAGCATCGGTTCCCCAAACATAACCATATCTTCATCTGTATAGAAACATACATGGCAGGACTACACATATTTATAACTCAAAATGCTAATAAGTGCTTTTCAGCTCTAAAGGATGAGAAAACAGGAACGTTTTAGAGCAACCAGCAAACATAATCTACAATCAAACAACTTCAACAGACCGATGTTCTCAAGATTCAAATGGTGTCCACCGTTCAACATCTAAAGGTATTATTAATTTGACATTTAACGGTTGACGATTGGTGACTCCACACAACCACATCAGTCCATGCAGTGCGAGTTAAGCTCTGTTGACAGCATCTGGCATAATGTTGATTACCATAGAAAATGATAATCATTGGTATTTCATTGATAATTTCTTTGACAATGATAATCATTGGCATTTACAGTGGAAATACTCAGAGCCAGGAAATAGACATTAAAAAGGCACACATTACAGACAAAGTACGCAACTTAAAGTTGCAGCAACACATGAAATGAATTGAAAAATGATAGATAGATAGATAGATAGATAGATAGATAGATTGACTGATAGATTGATTGATAGATTGATTGATTGAATGATTTTCAGAGCCCAGCCGGTCCCTGCGTGCCCCCTGGGAGGAAGTGGTGATTTGTTGGAAGTAGCGAAAAGACAACCGTCCCTAACCGGGTGATTTTAAATAGTAGCCGAACGGTAACGGTGGCGGCGTTTCTGATTAGAGAAAACTGGAGGAGAAAACTTTGTTTGCATGTTTGGACCTTCTCCTCCGGTCTGGGCCCTGCTGTGGTGGTGGTAAGGCAAAGGTGGTGGAAGTCAAAAAATATACCAGAGAGAGGACGTGAGCGTATTAGTTTAAAGCGTAATTTAAAGGGTAATTAGTAATGAGGAGATTGGCAGCAGCTGGCGATCGTTCGTACGTGCTCCTCCTGAAATTCTTTATAAATCGGCATAAAAACTAATTCTATGAATTTTCACATATCTTCAAATTTAGTTTCTTTAAAAGTGCGATGCTTTGTGCCATTTTTGCTTAAAACAAGCAAACAAACTAATTACATGTCAAGCCAAAAGAAAACTTCTTTTTTTTAAATGTTTTAAATCAGAAAGGATGCTATAAATAAATAAATTTATAAAACAAAAGATTCCTATTAGAAAAGGTTTGCAAAAATATTACGCAGCACAAAAGTTATTAACACTGATAACACTCGAGCAGCAAATCAGCATATTAGAATGATTTCTGAGGGGTCACATGACACTGAAGACTGAATTGAGGATGCTTACAATGTAGCAATGATCAAAGGAATTAATGATATTTTAAAATATTTAGACACTGAACACAGTTATTTCAAATTCTAATAATTTTAAATTTTTGTACTGTAGTTTTGATCAACTAAATGCAGCCTTGGTGAGCGTTAAAGGAGTTTTTGGAAAATACAAGACTGTTGGATATTCTGTGCTAATCAGCATTATGCCCGTCGATACAGTTTAACTTGTATTGAACTCATTTTGCCACTTTATACGTGATGTGCACAACAGAAAAATCCTGAGACTCTTTGTTTTTCCTGCACACTGTGGAGTATATTTCTGACTACATGTTAGACTGAAGCAGTCTCTATTTCTTCCTCTCAATAATTGTAACCTCAGCCGACAAATACGTATGGAAATCGAAACATTCAGCATTCGGATGATAAAGGGTTTACACAAAATCAGCATTTACTGACATAAAGTCACGTATTTGTGCTATCACAAGAAGAAGTTCAGGTTTACATCAAGATCGCCTCCAGAAAGCTGCATTTGTTTTTCGATGACAATATTCTGGAAAACAACACCAACTAACAACCTGAAATATTCAAACCAAACACCATAAAACAGGATCCTGGGTGATCAGTCACACTGGGTTTCTCTACAGGGAATATAAAGAGTGCCTCAACACTGCTGACATTCAAAGTGTGGGCACTAGCTGCTGTCTTTACCAAAGTAAGCTCACTTCTGCTTCATAAGGTGGATGACATCAATCTACCACACACAAAACACAATTTTAAATGTTCCCAGAAAGCTTTCGGATGAGTTTCACGGGCAGGCCTGTGAAAATCCCGTGATGCATCGCAGCATGCTACATTTAAGTAGTTGTAGAATGTTTCCTACACCTGATATATTTCAGCATCCCATTCCTGAGGGATCCTAGGGTCCTTAAAATATAAATATAAGTAGTAGTAACTTAGAAAAAGGTATTTATATGATTATTCTAATACTGGAAAGAAATACAATAGAAAATTTACCAATGCAAGGCAGTTTCACAATTTAACGTAACTATTTAAGGTGCATTACCTCGTCATACAGGAGAGGAAACCTCACAAGCATGGTTCTTATAAACCCTTTGCGATTTGAATGTTTCTGATCTAGCACATGCGATAGAAGCGAATAGCACCTTAATTAAAGAATGGCTTATTATAAGGAAATACAGTAGTTTTTTTATAGCACCAGATTGACCTTTAGACTTAGAAACGGTAGAATATAAATCACCCTATGGAGAGTAAAAAGCAATCTGCTATGCATTTTCCTCCAGTTGTAAACTAATTCATATCAGAGAATGTTTTTTTTCTGCTTTAATAAATCAGATTAGGAGCTGACCTGCATGTGCAAGGCTGTTGTAGCTGGCAGCAAAGGAATGTTGAGGAATTTTGTTTCATTTAGAAACCCAGAAATATATGCTGAGCTTTGAATGTAGATCTAGAATAATACAGATTGAGTTCCTTCCGTTAGAAAATACACAATGGACTGTTAATCTTTCAGTGGGGTGAGTGAAGAGGTTTCTGTATTTTACTAAGCATTTGTAATAGCACTCAGGAACATTTGCTGATTCTTGTAATTAACATAAGGATGAAGTGTGATGAGGTTTTATCCTAAAGAGTAAAGTGAAACCCGAAGGTAATTTGGAAATGGAGGATTTTAAAGTTGGATTGGTTTCTACCAACTGTTATATAAAACACAAGAAATGCTTGATTGGTGTACATTTCTTAGACAATTGGATCACCCTGTTATCATATGATACATACTGAAAATGTTTAGTTACCATTATAGAACTACGCAATCAAATAGAAGTGTTGGAATAAATGTATTGAAAAATGACAGGTATCATGTGCTACATTTTGACTGTACATTCAACACATTTTGATCTTCCCAGAATTTTTTACTCAGATGTTGCTCTTTCAGAGTTCAAATTTAAAGAAATTCTGTTGCATTTACTGTATCAACTTCGTCTAAGGCAGATGATACACTGGGCAATTTTTTGAGCAATATTGTCATCTACGGGCAAGCAGGTGAGACACAGGTCCCACAACTGATCTAAAATATCCAATTGAAAATGTGTTACCCATTTTCAATGGGAAAGCGCCCAAGCAATGTTTTTTAGAATGTTGCCCTGCAAAAGTGCTCAAAAAGTTACTTTGTGTATCATCAGCCTAAGATGTTTATCCTAGAATTCCTTAGGAGAAATTAAAATGGGTACAGATGAGAGAGCTGCAAAAATTCGCTGATTATTGACTTCCTCTCTAGCCATCCAAGATTTAGAAGAGTGATCAGAACAGATTTGGTGAGATTTACAATCATATCACTTGCTCACAATGGGTCCTCTGAAGGTAATGGATGAGTCTGATAAAAAATATCACAGTAATCCACACCACTCCAGTTCAGCAGTTAAAGTGCCACTATTATGAGTTATGAAAGGTTCATATTTTGGTTTGGGGAGTTCCGAACAACAGGGTCAAAAACACTTTCATTGTCTTATAATATGCATTTATTTTTACATTATTTGCTCAACCACTCCCAAATGATTCGCTCAACAATTCATTTTTCCAAACTCCTACTTTGATTGATGCTAATCTGCTAGATTGGTCTCCGTTTCATTTCATCATGCCTGTGGATGATAAAGCAGGGTTTGTGAGCTCAGTGGCATTGCTAGTGGCAAAGAATGAAATTGCATTTTCATTTAGACCAAAAGAAAAGAGCAACAAATGGTTGAGCAATATGTTAATGTTTCATGTTGAAGTCAAAATGAAACTGCCTGGGATTCGTTTTAAAAAGATTCCTTTCAATGATTCAGAGTATTTTTTTTTCTTTTGAGAGATAATAAATTTACACACGGTGCACTTTCAGGTTTAAACTTTGCAGGATGTTTTCATTCACTTACAGCTGTGTTACACAATGCATGAGACATCACCCACAATAGAGGCACTACAGCGTCTTGTGAAGTCATAGGCTTTGTGTTTGTAAGAAATCCATCAAGGCATTTTATCTTTAAACCTTTGTTTCTGGCTAAAATGTGAGCCCATAATCCATAATAATGTTTCTTCCAGTGAAAATGTCCATCTCCTGTTATCCTCTTAGATCAGAATCCACCCACATGTTTGTTTTGGACTCTTTTGGCTTTTAAATGGTGTTTGATCTGTGCATATTTCTCTCCTGATTCACACTAGATTAATTTTTCACTGGAGAAATTAATACTATTGATAGATTATGTATATTTTAGCTGGAAACAATGGTTTAAACTCGAAACATCTTGATGATGGTTTTGTTTTTTTCTAAGAGACATGAACTGTTGGACTGGAGTAGTGTGGAGTTCTTGTGGATGTTTTTAATCAGCTGTTTGGACTCTCATTCTGACGGCACCTATTCACTGCAGACCATTCAGGTTAGCAAATGATGTAATGCTTAATCTCCAAATCTGATTAAAAAAAAACTGATAATTCCCATTTTTGGGAGAACTATTCCTTTGAGCAAAAGTCTGCATTCAATCTCATTGCTGTATTGGAGAAACAAATGAATTAAAGAGATCCTAATTTTCTTTCTTATGAGTTTATAATGAGCCAAAATTCACCTAACACAGATTGTAGAAACTCTCTGTGAGCAAAACAAGTCAAACTAATCGTGTGGTTGTACATCAGATACAGTAGAAGTGAGTTACTCAGAACATTGTGTTCCCAATCTGTTGCTGCAGAGAAGAAACCCCATGCCTTAATGTAAAGTACACAAGCAGAAACATTGCTGGTGTTCACTGTTTGTATTTGAAATGTAATGAATCCTTTATGTATTACTGTATGTGTTATACAACAAACAGGTGCATATTGTGTAAAATCTGTGTCATATTGTTTGTTTGATGGTTATTCTTCTACTCTAGCCCATTGTAACCATGTGATTTTCACAGTATTATCTCTGTATTGTTATGTGAACGTGTTATCATACATTGCCTTTCATTGCTAAAACTATATAGATTGCTGAATCCAGTCTCCTTGAATAAGTGTGGCAATCTGTACCACTACGATACAGATGGACAACGTGTAATAGTATGATAAAGAAAAAAAGTACTGAAAAGAAAAATGATCAGTTAGGTGGACATTGTACACATTTTAAATCTTAACTACCTTGAAATGCAGTGTGCAAATAGGCTAGTGTTTTAGTCTGCTATATAAATGGGGGTGAAAAAAACAAATGCTGTACGCTGTGCAGAGGAATATACTGCATACAGCACCCTCCAAAGTAATCATGCACTTCCGAGCGGTTTCAGCCACTGTAGCATGTCTACTACTTTATTTCATACTCAGATAAGATTAATCAGGGGTTAAAGCAGAAGATTATACAATATGTACGATAGTTAAATAATGAAAAACAATTGCTTTTAAATCCTATAGGAGCCCATTTTGATGAGCACTAGGTCCTGGTGCCACCACTGCAAAGAAGCACAAACCAAACAGAGTGTCAGCAGCACCACAAGATGTTGTTTTTGCTGCACAATTACAACAATGTAGGGCCAGTGCAGCAAAGAAGCCATGAAAGCCTTGAAATTAAACGACTGAAAGCAAAACTTGAATGTTTTCTCAGTATCTAGAAGCCTGACGTTGACCATTTGTATTAGAGGCAGGCGTCGTTTTCATGAGCTGGTATTGTGGAGGGGGAGTTTTTTTGTTTTTTAGGAAACCTGCAGCATGTGTTCTGAAATGTGTAAATAGTGTTCAATAAACACAACTAGCAACTTGCATTTTGTATCTGTATTTTTTTTAGGCCTATAGAACCTGCCTTCACTGCCCTCGGTTTGCATTTCTATTAGTAGATACCTTATTGCTCTATGTGCATCAGTCAGTTTCTATTGATTGTTGGTTTGCCACTACATTTCCTAACACCCTGTCTGTTTGCTTTAAGAATTCTGGAAATATTTCCACCATAATCCATAAATATACATCAGTATTTATCTTGAAATACCCTATGCGCTGCGTGTATTGAGAAATTACTTATTATTAAAAACATTACAGTCCCTACATTTAGGCTTGCTTGTTATGGCAATTTGGATGATATCAGATAAGATAAGGCTCAAATAAAATAACTAACTACATTCTCAGTTCAATTTCGTATAATGCACAGATAGATCACTATATGCATTGAAATTATCGACTTATTGTGAAGTGTACATGTTGGGGGGGCATATTCGCTTTCAATTTCAGTTCATCTGCATTTATGTACGGAAGTTCTAAGCGGCCATGTATTATAATTATTTGTTTCCGTCTTGTTTTCTGGGACACTGCAGATTATTACAGGTTGAACTATCTGTTGCCATGTGGCATTAGTACCTTCAGTAAAAAAAACTTGAAACACCCTCCAAAGACAATCTATAAACCAACAGGATGTTTGCCAATAGCAGGGCAAGCTAATAGCAGTGAAGAGGGGGTGGGCTCTAATATGTTTCTCGATTTAACTTTGTAATATTATTAGCTTACTATTTTAGTCGACAGCTAAAGACTGTTAGAAGGGCAAACTCAACGTCGGCTACTAATACCAAGGATTTGTCAAGAATTTCAGGTACAGTAAATGTTATGATGAATGTTATCAAAACTTAGTAGGTTGTCAAACAAACAGAAGATGTTCTAGTCTATATTTCTTCAAAGATAATGCTTTAAAATTTGTTTTACATACGCATGATGTGACAGAGAGTGAAAATAGTTATTTACTCCCACCCATATTTGTCTCTGTTGAAGGCTCGGTGGAAATGCATCTATTTTACACATGGTTTATTTTGTGCGTCATCTCTGCATCCCACATGACCATATCCACCTGTGATGAGCTCCTGACTTCAGAAGATGCTGAGTTCTGCAAGTAAGACTTCATAATGTTGTCATTCTGTCCCGTGAGAAGTTTAGTATGACCTTGATTGATTATTCAGATCTGTAGGGTAGTACTGATAAATCAATATCTGTCGCGGCCAATCCAAAATGTTTATTGGTTTAATTATATATTAGTCTGCAAAGCTACTTAGTATTTCCTTCAATCTTAATTATTATTGTTTATCAGTTCCAACACCTACTATACCAGCTTTTTTCTCTTTAACAATTTTATTAGTTAGTTCATCTATAAGTTATATCTATAATCTTAACATTAAGTTTACTTTGGAGACACATTTGTCTTCGGAAATTAGTTAAATCTGTCAAAACACCGCTCAGCTCATTAAATGTGTGCATGTATCTCTTTGCTCAAAGAGGGCTGTCACTATTTTAATTACACTGTAAATTGCTATGGATAAAGGCATCTGGGAAATGACAGCTGCTATTTACTGGCTATATATAATTCTAGGAATCAACATTGTCTTTATGTGCATATGTACTATAATTACATATACGTGGTGCACTTTTAGCCTTGTGAAGTAAAAAAAAACATGTTCAAAAGTCACATAACACAGTCTAAACACAAGTTTAAATAATTAGTTTAGTTTTAAGTTCTAAGTACAAACTAAGACTAGATAAAAAAGTTTGTCTAGACAAACTTTGAGAAAGCCGGAGATAGAAGTTTGAAATGTCAGATAAATAAATAGTAATAGTCAGATTATAGATAGATAGATAGATAGAAATAGTCAGATAGATATAGTAAGTTACTAGCTTAATTAGACTAATAGACAGCTACTATTTTAGTAATGTGCATGCTAATAAGCAACTAATAGGTGTGACCGTAAAAAATAATTTTGTGATAAAAAATAATTTTCTGTGAGTTAACTTAGTTAATATTATAAGACACACCCTGAATGTTTGCTTAAAATACAGTAAAAATTAATTATGGATTGAATGAATGAATATAATAATATAATATAATAATAATCTAAATAAAACAAGTAAAGTAAATTACTTCAATGTGTTAAATAGGTTATTTTATCATGCTGAGATCAATGGATCAATCCAGTAGGAATCCGATGCAAATAGTCTTTTGGCATTCCTTTAGGAGTTTTAGGCTAGGGTTAATTTCCAAACCATATTTCCTTAAATGAACTGATTTGAGAAGTCTGGCTTGTAGGCCGGTGTGGGATGTGTAGGACTCCCTCAGAGCACTGAGTCATGGATGCTTAAGCAGCCGGTCCCACTCAAAACCCACACAGCATGCCTTACAAATCTAACAACTTACTCACTAGTTCAACTTTCAGTGCAGACATGGGCTTTTCACAGCTTGTATTAGTTTTTCATGACCTGTCATAGGAACCCAGAACTGTTCATTGAATAATGGTGGTGTGCTAGGCAGGTTCACTTATTTGTACCTGCATTGTTGCTGTTTAGGGGAAAATTAAAGGTGATTTACCCTGATCTGCTTGTTGACAAATGCATGATAGTCCCTCAGAGGATCAGAGAGAAGATCAGTAAGGACTGGGGACCACCTCAAGTACAGCTGGCAAGTGCTGATGAGGTAAGAGGAATTTTCTCTCTGCTTTCTCTGCTTACTCACGCTATCATCTAGTGTTCAGTGGTTTAGCCTTTAACCTGTGATCAATATTGGTCCTCTGCCAGGCTAGAATGTGTCATAAACTTGGTGGAGTATGTGCTATGTTTAGATGTTATAATACTTCTTCCCACTACATGCATACACAACTGTAAGGAAGCCATGTTTAGGTTAATTTCCTATAGCAAAGTCTCTACTGCTGATTAGATGGTAGTTTTCCACTTTATCCGTTATTTTAATTACCTAGTTTACAATTTACCTTCATTTGAAGTCTTATAATCAATTGTGTTATTCTAGTCTGTCATATTGTCTCCAGAAGATGGCGCAAGTGTTCCATTACCAAAGCATATGCCTGCTGAAATGAATTTCCTTTCTAGACACAAAACTCTTTTTGAGTGTGATATAGAAATCCAAGTATATCTTTACTGACCCTTTGTGATGCGCTTTGATGCCTTAATTTTGTCTTCAGTTGTGTTTAAGATATTGAAGGTGGCAAGAGGTTTCTTTTTAAATTAGAGTCTTTATTTTGGTGCTAAAGTATGTGTGTGTGTGTGTGTATATATATCTATATATATATATATGTGTGTGTGTGTGTGTGTATCATTGACTTGTGATTATAAGGTTCTATCTTTCACTTTTGTCAAAATTGAGTTATTCCCATATTCTGGGAAAACAAAATAGGGTTCTATATACAGAAGTTTATGGAATAAAAAAACACATCCCAAAGGTGCTCTATTGGATTGAGATCTGGTGACTGTGGAGGCTGTTTGAGTACAGTGAATTGTCATGTTCAAGAAACCAGTCTGAGATGATTCAAGCTTTATGACATGCTGCACTATCCTGCTGGAAGTAGCCAT
>JAUMHI010000046.1:15146336-15164432 GCA_032359435.1 Enteromius unitaeniatus | reverse complement strand
GGTTATTTGAGTTACTGTTGCCTTTCTATCAGCTCGAACCACTCTGGCCATTCTCCTCTGACCTCTGGCATCAACAAGGCATTTTCTCCCACAGAGCTGTTGTGAGTGACAATCCCAGAAGATCAGCAGTTTCTGAAATACTCAGACCAGTCCGTCTGGTACCAACAACCATGCCACGTTCAAAGTCACTTAAATCACCTTTCTTCCCCATTCTGAAGCTCGGTTTGAACTGCAGCGGTCCGTCTTGACCATTACAACATGCCTAAATGCATTGAGTTGCCACCATGTGATTGGCTGATCAGAGCTTTTGGTTTGTCTCAGTATTCTTCTCCACAACTTAAATCTTAAATCAATATATTGAAATCAATCATATTGAATTAAACTAATGTAATAGCAATGCGAAGAAAAAAAAGAATATTAAAGATGATGTGGATCTTTATCTTTAGACATTTACCTTTACAACTTGTATGTTTTTAAATCCCCCCTTTTACAATTTAAACATATTCTAAGGCAACCATTTTAGATATAGTAAGAGACAAAGAAGCCATCAATATGAGTCAAGAGCCATTGGACAGCTGCTATAGCTGACAAACTTTGTCTGTCTCGCTAGATTGGTGTATTTGAGTTCAGAGCAGCGGTGTTGTGCGAATCATTGTGGTAAACTTGAAATAGAATCAACTGTGGCGGAGAAAAGCAGCAAAGTACCATGGCGTATCAGTAAATTGGAAAGCCACTTCAATTTTTGGAGCTAGTTTATAAATTCCATAGCTAAGCAGTCTGGCTGGAAGATGATCTATCGCCCTCACGTCTCCCAAACCCCAATTGATGTATGGTCGTATTATCTATTATGCTGTCCTACATGATTCTCTTTTATTGCTGGACTTGGTGTCAGACAGCAAAACAGATTACACATGAGATCAAATCAATACCAACTTTATTTACTGGCCTTTCAAATGTAATTCCCCCTTTTGCGGCTCTGACTCTGATAAAAACATATGGCAGCTGGAGGTCTGCGCTGCTAATATGAGCAGGCTTTTTCGCCGAGCGTACGTGTCAGGGCTCGTTCTGTGGTCGGTCTCTCTCCCCCGCCCCCTTGACCCTGCCAATCGACACTTCATCACCACGGAAATGAGAGGCCAAGTGGCGACGCAGCGGTCACTGTTTGTCGCTTTACCCCCGCGGTGACACCCACCTCATTACCCTGCTGAAGGCATGCTGGGTAATTGAAACAGAGCGAAATGGGCAGCGGTCCAGCACGTCCGCCTCTCGATGGGCTTTCATTACCCAAAACAAAAGCAAAGGGTCACGCTAAACAACAGATTTCCCCTTTGTCAGCCCTCAAAGTAATGACTCAATCCTCAGCTTGACTTGAACTTGATTCTCACTCGAACAGCTATAATGCTTTAGCGCTACTGCTGTCCAAATGTCTCCGAAAAGTCATAACGCTTTCATCAAAGTAATGTGTTTGAGTGAATGTTTTAGCATTTGCATATAGTGGGGATAACGGCCTTTGAAGTCTCATGGTTTGTTGTGGCGGTGCAAATGGGTTATGCGCTGGTGTTTACTTCTTGACTCCGGCATTGCACACAAAGAAATGTATGTCTAGCTCTGTCGTTATCAAGTTGACAGCACTCGTAATCCAAATTATTTTAATCTCAGACCATTACGGAGATAATTGCACCTTTGTCTGGTACTTTTGGATGCCTCATCAAAAATAGTTTGTTTACAGTAATGGTTGTTGAACTTGGACTGTTTTAGCACATCTTGTTGTTCTTAAAATTGGCAACACATTTTATAATGATCTATGTTTTTTTTGTTGTTGTTGTTTTTGTCATATTAAAACTACTATCATAAATCAGGTAGTAAAATACCTAATTAGAAGCTATCTTTGGTAAAGGGTTGTAAATTCTGTCATTCACTCAATCTCATATTACTTCTTTTAGGCTTTAGACACAATTGAAGATATTTTGGTAACAATAAGGTTAATTAGTTAACATGAACAATTTTCTACAGCATTTATTAATCTTATTTAATGCATCCAATGCATATAGTAATGAAAACCACAAGTTGTATTTGTTAACATTAATTAATGCACTGTGAGCTAATATGAAGTATGAAAGATTGTATTTTTATTAACTAATATTAGCAAAGATTGATAAATACTGTAATGAAGGTATAGTTCATTGTTTGTTCACATTAGTTAATGCATTAACTGATGTTAAAAATGATACCTTATTGTAAAGTGTTATCAATATTTTTATAAATTTTTTATAAAACGTGATTTTTGTCACTCTATTAAATGTCCATTATATGATGCTTTAGAAAGTGAGAAAGCAAAATAAAATCATCATATAAGGTTTTGGTGGTTTGGATTGTGAATGTAGGGACAGAAATCTCTGAGGTTTCATTAAACCTTTATTTGAATTTAAAAGATGAACAACGTGAAGGTGAATACTGCATTTTTGGTGAGCTTTCCTTGTAATACTACTACAAAGATGTATTGATGTAAAGAATTTAAAAGCTATTGTGCATTTTACTTTCACACATACAACATAGAAAGTTCAATTGGATTTCATAAATGGCCTTGTATAAATGGGATTTATTATGTATGGAATATTCTTTGGTTTCTCTTGCAATGATACCACATGTTCTCAGTTTGGAGAACAGACTATTGGCAGCATTCTGTGTACCAACACTTGTGTTGTAACGCTTGTGCCATTTTCCAGACCCACAAATATACTTGATTCATGTACATCATTGAAATTATTTCTTATCCATGAAAAAGAGTCTGTGAAGAATAGAAGTACAGTGTGTTCAGTGGATTATATTGTTGTGTAACAACATACTAAATATTCAGATGACAAAACGTCTTTAAAAAAAAAGAAAAAAACATTTAGTAAAAACAGTTTTGAATGGTTTATAAAAAAAAAATATGTGATGTACTGTAGGTCCTTTATTTGGTGCTTTCCATCGTAAAGGCTGGTGTCCAGCCTGATTAAAGTCTATGTACAATATGATTTGAGATCTTGGTACTTTTGAAAATACATTGGTATCTCTCTCTCTCTCTCTCTCTCTCTCTCTCTAGATATATATAAATATATAAATGCTATACTGATCAATAGTTGTTTTTAGGCTTTGTGATGGCCAGTATCATATATTATACAGTTTTACACAATTAATGTTCATATTAAAGCCCCCGATATTTTCCATAAAACAAATCACAGTTTGAAGAAAAGTTTTTTCTATGGGGTTTCCAGGGAGAATTTTTTCTTTTTCGCTGAGCAAGAAATACCTGTAGACCTTGATGAAACCACAGCCAGTCAAAACAAAAGTGTAATGAGCAGGAGCAGGATTTTCAACCAATGCTATTTCAAGGTGGGCAAAGCACAGTACGAAGCCACATAAATAGAATCCAAGTGATTAAAAAAAATCTCCTGTTGTTTGTTGCTGCAACTTCTTCAAGAGTTAATACTCTCTTAAAAAATCCCCCTAAAAATTGTTTCCAAATTCGAACTGTTTTAAATCCATTAATTCCATTTAGAAAAACTATACTGGAAACATTTTTCACTATAAAGAACTTTTTATGCAGTGGAATGTTTCTTCATGGAACCTTGATTGCTAAAAATAAGAATATTTTCTTTTTAAGAGTGTATGTAACCTGTAACCTATATATGTATATATACTTGATTTTTAATGATCTCAGATGCTATTCCTGAATCGACTAATATTAATTTATAAGGTGATTGATTTATCACACATTTTTACTTTAAAACTTAAAAATAGAGGTTTTGAAGCGATTCCGTTTAAAAAGAACCATATTGGGTTCCTTAAAGTTCAATGAACAGTTTTTGAATTGGAAAGTTTCCAAGGATGTCCTCATTGAACCGTTAATGACAGTAAAGAGTCTTTGATTTTTAAGGGTATTTGTTTTATATATATAAATATATTTATATATTTGGTATTCCAGCATCAACTACCATTCTTCAAATTCCAGTTCATACTCTTTTAAAAATGACAAATTATTTCCAAATGAGAGGTTTTGAAGCGATTCCTGCAAGAACTTTTCCTGCAATAAAATTGTCCATGGATGTGAAAGATTTTTCACGGATCCATCAATGCCAGTAAACAGTCTTTACTTGTTGAGAGTGTTACCTCTTATATATATATTTGAGTTGTAAATAATCCATGATGCTATTTCAGTATAGACTAATATTACTTATAAGGTTATTGATTTATCACGCGTTCTTACTTTAAAAGCATCTGTGAGGCTGTGTCTGGCAGAGAGCAGCCTGTGATCTGCAGCATGCTGCATGTTCTTACAGATATCTGGAGTGTAGATGCTTATTTAAACGTCTGCATAAGCTGCTATTCTGGATGAAGGTGCGATCTGGCACGCACTATTTGCTGATCGCGAAGTATTTTGCGCTGTTTTCAGAACTTCTCAACTCCATCCCATGTCCCCGAGCTCTTATCGGGTGGTATTCTAGGATGTGACTTATTCCTCAAAAAAATCACGTTAACTTTTTAGGCTGTCGCCCCCCGCAGCTGTCGAAAGTCTCTTTGGCATAGGAAAGCAGCGCCTGTGGTTCATAAGGGGACTTCTACTGTTTTATTCGGTGCTTAAGAGAGATGAGCATGAGGTTTCTAAACCATTACAGTGATTAGAAAGCGCCTGGATGTGATCTCCTGAGCTAGCTTACTGCGCCGCTAATATCTCTTTTTCTCCCGCTCTCTCTGTGAGAGTGATTTTGTACGCTGTGCTTAAAACCGTGCGTGGGGGCGTCGAGAGAGGATTTCAATGTGAACCATCCCTCCCTACTTCCTGCTTTTTTTGGCTTATTTCGGTGAAGCCCTCTGTTCTTTTCTGTTAGCTGCCTGTAATGACGACAGGGGCGGCATCTTCATCGCTAAGCCTGGCAGTGCCCACGGCTGCTAGTCGTCTCAGCGCAGCGCTGCCCACTCACCCACACTAGCCTTGGCACCAGCGCGTCGGAGCGGCGTGCTATCCGACATCCGAAGGTGGGGTTCCTTTCCGGAAGACCCTGAGTGTCTTTCCCAGGGAAAACCCACTCGTCCACCCATGCAGGATTCCTGAAAGGTCTTTTGCTGTTGGGCCTCTTGAAAGATGGAGGAAGAGAGAGGGGGTTTGGAGTTCGCTTTTTATACTCGCAGTGGGCGAAGCGTTTTAATTCGTCTGTCTTTAAGAGGAAGGGCTGGAGATAATTCATAGACATTCGTATCGTAACTGTTGTAAGTGTAGTTTTTAGTGATACGTTGCATTTTCAGTATGAATCACATTTAAGCAGGTGCTCACTAGAGCTGTTAGCTGAATGAAACAAACAAAAAAAAAGTAGCCCAATTGCACAATTAAAAATAGACCAGTGATTTAAATACA
Source organism: Enteromius unitaeniatus (assembly GCA_032359435.1). Lineage (NCBI taxonomy): Eukaryota > Metazoa > Chordata > Actinopteri > Cypriniformes > Cyprinidae > Enteromius > Enteromius unitaeniatus. Next base: position 15,159,037 of record JAUMHI010000046.1, on the reverse strand, counting down.
TTACCTTAACAAATATTTTTTATATATACTCTTTGTGAGTCTATATACTGTGTGTGTGTGCGTATATATAGGGTGGGCAATTTATATGGATACATCTTAATAAAATGGGAATGGTTGGTGATATATCAAAATGGCCCATCTTGAAAAGTTTCCCCCCTCACATATACTAATGAGCCACAAACAGGAAGTTAATATCACCAACCATTCCCATTTTATTAAGGTGTATGCATATAAATGGCCCATATATATATGTGTATATATAATATATATTTATATACATACACGTATACACGTATCTATAGCAATTATATGATTATTTATTTAGATTTGAACAGAATAAAACTGGAATAAGGCCTACAGCTCTGGTTATCATACACTTAATATGAAAAAAGTGTGGTATTAATCTTTCACATATATATACAAAATGTGTATGTGTGGAGCTGCCAGCTAAAGACTGTTTGGCACTCCAGCTTTCTGTGTACTCTGTGTTTTGTGTCTGTTTTCATTCCCGCACTCCATTTCCCAGAATGCATCTCTCCCCCACAGCTGTTGCTAGTTTGGTTCATTCTTTCAATCAGTTCCTCCCGTCTTTTTGTCTGTCTAGTCACGGATCATTGTTTATATGTATTGTCGTTGTACCCTGTGTTTTCATTCGCGTTTTCATGTCATTGTTGTTGATTCTGGATTTCTTGTTACCGACCTTTGCTCTCCCTGTTTTTAGGACTCTGACTCGCCCCTTGGATTATGGATTTATTGTTATACTGACCCATGCTTCCCTTATGACCATGCCTCTGTCTTTGCCTACGTTGAACCTGTCTGCTAACGATTGACTCTGTTTCCTGTTTTGACCCCGTGTCTCATTAAAAACTGTTGCACTTGAATCCGAACTACGGATTATCTTATATTTCTGATCCACGTTACAGAATGTAATGTACACATTAATAAGTTTAATAAGTTGAAATTGAAATTTATGGACAATGACCATTCTACTTCATTTCCTGTAATGTTCCACTTTTGTATTAATGAAGCCAAGCAAAATTGGGGCTTTTATGAAAAATAAGAATTGATATATTTCAAATATTCATTTAGAACATTCATAATAACATTAATTTTAGAATAAACTAAGCACAATTGCTAATCAATTTGACATCCAGTGACCAACATTTTCACTACATGGAGAAGAGCAGCTTTGACGTTTTTGATAACTTATTGTGGTGCAACATTGTGGTTAATAGTTTTGCTTTAATGAACTGCAGATGGTGTGACTGAGATCTACAAATAAATATTAGCCCAATACGAATGTGTGATTTCTGCTTCTTTTTCCTCAGAAACCTTGCATTTCTGGGTGCGGCCATTTCTGAGAAACTGAATTGCTGTGCACTGGAATGGAGCCAGTTCTCAAATTCCCAATTTTGCCAAACCATGCCACTAGATGAGATCCACTCCATGAATGAAAGAAGGTCACCTTTGTCTGTTTAATAGTAAATCTGCCATAACCAGGTGGGCGTCGCGGCCGTGTAGGATTACAGGCTCTCATTCAGGATAGACACCAGGTTTCTCTCTTTCTCCCCAGTGGATCTGTTTGTCATGATAACAAGCATATTGCTTTGACACTGGACCTCATTTATACAGTCATCATCAGGCGCTCTTACACAATGCCGATGAATCACACCGGGGATCTGACACTGCCAACATCTGCTGCTACTCTTTACTAGAGGCGAAGGATTGATATGAATATTCAGTTGAACGCTGAGAGAGGCAGTAAGCCACATAATCCTCGTTTTCACACACTCAGATGATTTACATGTTGTATAAGGGCTCTCAGACTGATACGTCATGAACGTACAGATCCTATAGTAAGCTGCTGAAGGGTCGGTGCTGAGATGTGAACTCCTATGAGGCCCCTGGAGCTTGTGAACTTTGACCTCGTAGATATACATAGTTATAGTAGTTATAGTTACACATCTGACTCTACATGTGCTTGGGTTCTGGTTCATTATGCTTCTGTCTTGCTTCATTTTTCTAGATTTTTTCTGAAAATGTGGTTAAAGGACTATGATCAATTTAAGAAAAGGATATGATGTACTGTATGCATTTTATAAAGGACATGAAATAAATTATAAATATTCAGCACTATATAGTTGACCAATCACATTAGTGATATTGCATTGTTAATAATGGGACTTGGTGAGATGTTATTGTTTCCATTGAAGCACAAGATGTTCTTTGGACAACATGACTATTACCTCATCATCATCATCATTAGCAGCATCACTGAGTGCATTTAGTGCTGCCTGTTATTAAATAAAAACATAGGTGAACCAAATATCAAATGATTATACTGATAATAAAATGATTCATGTAAAACAAAATTTAATTAGATGATGTCAAAGAAGCTTTTTTCCAACAGTCATAAATATAAAGATGCTAAACACATGATCAATAATTTTCACAGATGTTATTCAACAGCTTTAAATATATATATACTTTAAAAATATAAACATTTAAAATTTAAAGTAAAAAACAATTAATTTATAATAATATTTCACAGCGCATCCTTGATGAACATAAAATATTTCTTTCAAAAAATACAAAATCTGTAACTTTTAAAATGTGTCTAATTTTTGAATTGGTATGCTGAAAGAAAATTATATTTAATTTTAAAGGCAAGTAATTTCAAACAATTTATTTGAACTACATTTAGGTTAGAGTTAGTCAGCTAAATTTGTTTATTAAAAATGTAGCTAAAAAAAAAAAAAATCAATGTTAAAACATTAAGTCACACCTCCAGCTGTATTTTTATTTTCCTGTATTTATTATCCCACTGATTGTTCTAGTTATTTATCTTTCAGCTTTCAAATGACTGCTGCGTTCTTCTCATTTAAACAATGCATCTTTATTAAGATCCTTCATAATGGCACGCGGCTTCACCTTCATTTAAAAACCCTCTTTACATCAAACCTAGACCTCAGCAGAGAGAAAAGACAAACAGAGAGCAGTCAGACGAGAAGGTATGGGAGCCGCATTCGGAAAGATGGAATTACATCGACTTACACCATTAATCTCTCGTTTGTCACTTACAAATCTCATTAAAGTCGAGATTCTACTTTGTGCCTTTTCCCTACATTGACAGATATTTTAAAGTTCAAAGATGCAATAATCCATCAGGCTCGGGAATATGCCTTTGCCGCAGAGGATGCCAGGATAAACATACAGAAATTAAATTTCTATTTATACGAAGCCTGGAAACCGCCGAGCGTTTGCCGGAGAATTGATGCTGCACGGAGCATCGGAGGCCAGGCTCAAGCAGCTAAAGTAATTAGCCTAACACTTGCGTTAACTAGATGGTGGATCATATCTGGCAGAACCGTTGCTGAAATGAGGACAAAATGTCACTCGGCTGCAAGCTGTTTAGAGGGATCTGCCCAATCCCATTTGAGGAGTTGTGCGTGTAAAGGCAAGCCTGTCACAAATATGTAATGCCATCTCTAATGTGAATTGTGAGCTGATATTGTTGCAGGCTGATGTTGCCGGGTGTCTGTTTGAGTGGGTGTCTCGTTCGCTTAAGTGCAAAGACTGTGACACACCGTTACAGTGCATTTGATGCCCTGCATGCTGCGCCGTTACAAAAGGTTGAAGTCACGTTGCCTTTTTCGGATTCGGGGGCCTTCTTGTCAGGAAATGGTGCGAAGAAGATGGATCAGGAATTGACGTGAGCCCAATTCGCACCCACATTAGCGTGCCGGACGACGCGTGCTATACCCGCTGGGCCACGTTACCTTGTTTAATGATCACCGGCGAACGAGTTCAGAACTTCAGAGCTCTTCGCAAACTTCTTTTCCCTCAAGAACTCCTATAAGAGTTTTACAAAGTTTGGGATTTGCATTCATTTTACAGGAATTAAATGCATGTGTTTCTGAAGATTGGCCCGTAATTCTTCCCTGCCACCCCCTCTCTGTGTGTCTGTCCCGGCCCACTGATTCACCTGGTCCTGAAAGAGCCCCGGGGCCTTTCACAAACTTTCCCTGTCTTCCCGCCGTCCCCCTTTTCTCTTGGCAGAGATATTGTTTCCAGAGATAAACACCAGAGAACAAGAGAGGCTTGGCAGATCCGTGGTTCTGTGGGAACTGTGAGAAAGAAGGGACAGTATGTGTTTAATGAGCCGTGTGTAATCTTCTTTTCTGTGAGGCTGCATTCACATCGAAGTCGCTCGCAACTTTCTGTCGAACTTTTACAACTTGTGAAACTGGATTTTACAAACATTCGTGTCGTGTGTAGGGTTGTAACGGTATGAGATTTTCACGGTATGATAATCGTCTCCGAAAATATCACGGTTTCACGGTATATGGTATTAAACTATCATCATTATTGTTAGAATCATCAGCTACAATGACCCTTAAATGAATAAAAGGAGATATGTTTTTTGGCTGAACATGGTTTATTGTAACAAATTTTTTTTACCAAAAAAATACAAAAAACAAAGAAGGATGAGTCTAATGTTTGGGGAGAAAAATTAAATAAAGCTTTGCATCTCCCATTTGAACAAAATAAGGAATAAGTTATTGCTCTTTATATTAGACAATGATAAAAGAAAAGAGGGGCGGAGTCAGCGGAGCTCGTGAAGATTTAAAGGGGAAGTACACAGAACAGAGTGATTTCTAAAGCGCTGTTTTTGACAGGGTAACATTCGCGTTTTTGTTACACTATTTTTGAGAAATTTTAAAACAAATTATAATACAAACTTTCCATTAAGACCCTAAAAAATCATATAAGCTAATACAATTGGCTTTGTATGACTCCTTTAAGAACTAATTAATCCAAAATGAATTAAACCTAAAGTGCAGAAGATGTAAAGATTTTTACAAAAAAAACTGAAACTTCTTTTCCATGTTGTTCTTTTTTAAAGCATTCTTTCCTTCAATTATATTTTCCTCATTCTTTCCTTTCGAATTTCTTCCTTCCTTCCTATGTTGCTTTCCACTCCGTCCTTTCCTACTTTCATTGAATTTGTTTCCTTCCTTCGTTTCTTGTTTTCCTACTTCCATATTTCTATTCTGCTTTCTACATTCCTCCTTTCAATTTCCTTCTTTCCTTCTTCAATTCAGTTCTTCCTTCCCTATTTCCATTTCACTTTCTTTCTATATTGTTTTCCATTTCCTTTCTTCCTATTTTAATGCTACTTCTTTCCTTCCTTTTTTGTTTTTCAATGTCCATTCCACCTTTTTCATTTATTCTTTTCCTCTTCCTTTCCACTTCCCTTCTTTCCTACTTCTATTACTATTTCCTTTCTTTCCCCTTATTTTCCTTTTCCCAATTTTTATCTTCCTTTCTTTACTACTTCTATTCCACTTCCTTCCACTTTCTTCATGCCATTTTCTTCTTGCTTTTCTTTCCTACTTCCTTGCTTCTTTCCTTCCTCCCTCCCATCTTTCAGGTTTAACGTTTTCTCTTTTTCCTTTTCCTGCATATATTCTCTTGTTCTTCAGTTTCTTTAGTACCTACTGGGCATGTTGTTTCATGGTCATTACGAGCTGAATCTTTTATTGGCAGCAACCCAGCTGGTTAGATATCGTCTTTTTGATCAGAGCAAGTAAGCGCATGGCAAATATCACACTTGAACATAACTCACTTATGTTTCCTTGTTCATTTTACAGAGTGGTTGGGACAGCGATAATTCTCAGTATCATAAGAAAAGCAAAGGGAATGTGAATGAAATAAATATGCTCATACACTTTAGATTTTGAATCCCAGAAGCAAGCTGAAGAGATTCTCTTGATGGTTATATCTTTAATTGTGAAATTAACTGTGATTGATCTTGACTAGCTTTGTGCCTTGAAGAGAATGTGGTTGACGATAAGACTCAGCAGTCATCACGTCCCTGTCATGTCTCTGATCCTGCGCTTTGGAAGTAACGGAAATGTTATGCAAATCATTTCTTAATCCTTTTATGTTATTTTGTTCCATTTCTCTCTTTCAATTTTCACACTCACATATTTTTGCTACGGCATCTGTACATTTTATTTTCTACCGAACTTTGGCTAGTTGCTGCAGTCGGCTGTCATTTCGTGTTTAGATTCCTTTCTCAAAAAATAAGTTGTGTTCATTGCATCACCAAAAAAAACTTGATTTGTTAAGCACAACACGAGAAACACTAGTTAGTTAATGCTTTATTCAACAGGCTCCACGTGTACGTACTTTCACAGGAAGACCACAAAAGTAGTTCAGAGCTCGCCATCTTTAAGACCACTTTGAGAAAAGCTGAAGAAGACAACCAAGCCTAATTCGGGAGAGAGCGTAGAGATAGCAGATTGTGACCTATGTCTGCCGGTAGCTTTTTGTTCTCCTAAGGGTTGGTGTTTAAAAATAATAAGAAAGAAGTGGGACGGTCTTACATCCAAGAAGCTTAAAATGCAAAATCTCGAATAAGCCCAATTTTCTTCAGCCAATGGCGGCGCGTTTCGGAAGGGTTTTGTGTTGATCATCCTGAACTGACTCACGTATTTCCAGCCCTCCCCTCGCAAAATAAAAACACTAGAGGTTTATGTGGCTTTTCAAAAAAATGTATCTAGACATTTATCCACTTTAATCTTCTTAACATATTAAAGTCATTTGCATTACCCTGAAGTGACTGAGGTTTTTCACCGCTTCTCTCCCCCACAATACACAAGGACTTGGAACACCATGTGGACATTTTGTCTATGAAAAGAACACAAGTGGGCATAAGTCAACTTACTTCCATGTGCATTTGCCTTATCCGGCTGGGTGATTTGATTTATTTAATTTTTTATTTTTTTTATATTGTCTTCTAAAGCAAACTGTTGGTCCTTTTTTCTTTTGTTCATATTCATCATGTATGAGGGAAAATATATACATTGATATACTTACAACAGAGCACGGCTTCCCTTCTATAAAATCCATACTGCATAATGTCTTTTCTTTATGCACTTGGAATGCTGCTTTGTATAAATTGTTCATTTATATCAATCTTCCATTAAAATCCTTTTCATATATTTAGACTCTGATCATATTTTGACAAACATATTTTTGGTTTAACTGCAGGTCATGGTTAAGCTAAGTTAGATCCAGTGTCATTTCACATGGTAGAGATGGTGTTAACCTTTTCTGTTCATTGAGGGAATCTTTAGTGACAGTAATAATATGTTCGTGAGGGCTCAGCCCTTTTGTGCTGACAGCTAAAAGGCCAGAGTCAATCTCAGTAAGCGTTCCAGTGTCTGCTTCGCTCAAACTGTTGCTTCAACTTAGCAACTGTCGCCTAACCGACTACTTTAATATGTTATTGCACTTTAGCTGTGTGCGCTTGTGTGTGTTTGGAGGACTTGGCTTGGTTGCAGAATCCCCATAATTCTCCATAGATTAGCATATTTTGAAAATACAGTACACGATGTTTGTGAATCACTGTTCGACTGTAATCTTAATGACTGCGTCTTGGAACTTAATAAAGGATTCCTGACACTCACAGCCTCTCTCTTGCTCTCTCTGCAGTTACATGAATCAGTGAGTTAAATTAGATCAGCTTTCTTTAATGATCTGGTGCATTGTGTGTTTTTAAGGACAGCAGACGCATTTAGTACATGATAATACTCTCAGTTGGATGTTTATAGGTCCCAGAGAACTCAAACAGGTCAACAGCATTTGTTTAGTGAGTGAAAAAAGTCCCAGACTTATTTCAAAATGTTGCATTAAATGATTGAACCTAATGATATCTGCAGTACATTTATGTTGGTTCTGTTCTGTTACACTGTGGGGTTATTGCTGGTCGCCCTCCCAGTTCTTACCCAGAAAAGATCCATACCGCCAAATCCAAAGTAACTGTCAGTCATCTTTGACGGTCCTGACGGAAACTGATTGAGCTATTACATGAGACAGGATACGGATTGTGAAGTTGTCCTCTTTATTTTAGCTTACCTTCTTATGCTAAGTCATGTTTATTTTGTGCTGAAACTGGTATTAATGTGGAGGAGATGATGTGCACCTTGTGTTGTGTTGTCCATATTAAACAGTGCAAAAACGGCATTTATGGTTTAAATACTGCAATACAATAAAATCTGAGAATTTTAAATCTGAAACTTTTTTCATAGTAAATGTACCAAAGCACAATGCTTATTGCAATGTTTTGGATAGGAAGTGCCTTCATCGTTCCGTCCATTAATTGATAACAGGCAAGGATCTGAGGATCCTTAAAAAACTTATCAGAGTTTCCATAAATTATTAGGCAGCACAGTTTTTTCCAACTGTTATAATAAGAAATGTTACTAATTAAAATGATTTCTGAAGGGTCATGTGACATTGAAGCCTGGAGTAATGATGCTGAAAATTTGGCATCACAGGAATAAATGACATTTTAAATAGTGCTGTCAGCCAATTAATCATGATAAATTGCATCCAAAATAAAAGTTTTGTTTTCGTTTACATAATATATGAATATGTTCTGTGTTCATTTATTATGCAGCCAATATATATAAATACAAATGCATTAATTTAAGAAAGTATTTTATATAAATATATATCTTAAATGTTATATATTAAAATACATAATGTAGTTGTTTTTTTTAATACACTGCACAATAAGAACCACATATTTAAAAAGAACAACTAATAAGTATCAGTGATTTTGATGACTTCTGATTATTTAAGTACATCAATAGGACTTTTGGAAAGATGTCTTATCCTTAAAGCGTGTACAGATTGTATTATCAAGCGGCATTCATTTTGCATTCTGCTTACCTAAAAGTGTTAAACAAAGCCCCTAAACCAAGAACAAAGTACTAGAACTACTACTGTATTCCTCGCCTTCAGCGCGAGTCTGCAAACTGGGTCTGTATTGTTAGAAACGGTACAGCAAAACTCAATCACCTAAAACGGATGCTTCTTTTTCACACGACCATGATGTGAAGAAATCGATTGCGAGCGAACGAACACGTACGCCTTTCTCGATAACCCTCAGACACCCTTTCCCTGCCAAAAAAGAGCTCTTAATTTGATTTCCAAGACTTTCTCTGTTTCGCGCAAATTCCCAAGTAAGAAAGAAAGAGGGAGAGGAAAGATTCCCGAGCTCTGGAGAAGGAAGGAGAGAATAACTGGATGGTGTTCTGTGTGTGCAGGAATGTGGATTTCTCCCTTCCGTAAAATCCTAATTGTGCCTGGAAGGGCTGCTAGTATGTAGGGTATCTCAGCTCAGCTTGGCTCAACAGGATTTGTTCTTCTCCGTGTGTATGTTTTGCGTTTTCTTTCAGCGCGAGATGCGGATGTAACCCTTTCACAGTGCGAGGAGCCGAGCGCTTGTGTTTGCCGCTAGGCTGATTCCTGGCTCTCTGCTGTTTTGTGCCGAATGTATTCAAACTCTGCTTTTAAAAACACATTTTTACCCTGAGAAATGTGGCTGAGGTTATTGTCCCGTAACTTGCCTTGACAGAGAAGCAGATCCCAGATGCTTCGGAGAATGCAGAGAGTTTATGGACCTCAGGCATCTGTTGAGACCTTTCGAGAAGGATGAGAGAGAGCCGAGAAACACGAGATGAGGGGAAAGCATTCGTTCTGTCGATGGAGCGGCTTACTGGCTGCACCTAAGTGTTCAGACAGCTACATAATTGACTTCAGGCTTTTGTTGGAAGCATTATGAGAATCTCAACACGAGACCCAACCAACAAATTCAAGGACTAAATGCAGAAAGCAGCGCAGCTGTTTGGAGTCGTATATGTCTGGTTGTCGTTGCCAATCAATAGGCATGTCCTCTCAAAGACCTGTAAAGTAATGGCCTTTTTTTGTCTATGTAAATCCCACTTAATCCGTTATCTGGCTGTGGCGAAGAAAGCGACATGTATGTCATGTTTATTTCACTCAGGTGGTCCAAAATGGGATTGTGGCTTTGAGCTGTTGGGCCATGATGGATGGCTTTATGCGTGCAGGATATCGTATACAGACATACAGCATAAAGCAAAACAAACGTCAGCCAGCAGCGTGTTTAAACACTAGCCGTTCTGCAGAAAGGATACATTAAGAGGTTAACCTACCGTAATGCTCCATGGCGGGACCTTTGACTGGCAGGCCGAGCTCGATTTTCCAGTCAGTCTTTTAGGATGCTAAAGTCTACTAATTGTTCAAAGGGAAAATTGAACAAATACAAATTTTTACATGTGTGCCAATTTAAAACTAAACTGCACAAAAATTATATTTCAGTACATTTTTTTGAATTGCCCAGAGAAACTCGGAAACGATATGAGAACAAGAACATTTGCATTCCCCCGAAAAACGTTCGATTTTCTCGCAAAACATTTGCATTTTCTCAGAAAAGAATTGCGTTCGTTAATATTGCATCCTCTAGAAAATAATTTGCCATTTCTTCATTTGCATTCCATTTAAATGTCTTCTCACAAAACATTTGCATTATCGCTAACAGTTCAACAAACACAAAGTGAATAGCCTGTTAAGTGACTTACATTTGTCTGACTATAACACTACTGCCTGAATTTGCTTCATATCATCAGCGATAATGGTTTCAAATAAAGTAACAGCTCAGCCACTGTACAAAACAGTGTTCACTCGTGAAAAACACTGTTTAAATAATTCTAATGAGTCAGTGATTCTTAATTAACCTTTCATAAAGACAACAACTTGATTCATTCATCAATGAATCAAGTGTTTGAATGAATCATTTGAATGAATGATTCGAGGATAAAAATCAATCACTTGTCGCCACCTGCTTGTGGATTAAGTTACATTTTAACCTATAATTGCAGTTAAGTCATTTAATATTTCAATATTCAAAATGTTGTATTTAAAACTTAACATCTTAACATGAATTTATCACTCATGCCACCCCTGAGCCTCATTAAATGTCTGAAAATGTCCCTTTAAGCCATTTTTGTGCTCTTCTGTGCCACCTCAGCAGTACAATTTTATTTTTTTTATTAATACTAATTTCATACTTATTAGTCTTATTCTACTTCTTATGACATTGTTTTAATGAGAAATTTTTAAAAAGCTTCTAAATATCCCTTTTTTGAATTTGACTTGGATGACATACTTCTAATAAAATTAGAAAAAGGCCATTACAGTGGCAAACAATATATTGTTTTTGTTTGTGCTGTTGATTGTCATTAATTTATTTGTTCTTATTTTAATATTTACTTGTCTTTTTTAGGTAAATTCAATTCTGAGCGCATGTGATTCTTGGGTGTGGGGGGTGTGGTCACAGTCCTGCCACCACAGCTGAAAAAAAGCTGTATCAATATCGGGTTCAGTATTGCAAATAAATCACCCGCGAAACTAAACACGGTATTGCGTAGCTCGTCAGTCATATGACATAATATAAAATAGAAGTTTTAGTTTTTTTAAAGTAATGACAAAGTGGCCAGTGGCAGACAGCGCTGATCATAAACTATGTTTGATCAGTTTTACCTTTTCAAATCATCACAACTTGCCAAAAATGCAAAGCGTATAACAAAAACGTTTAACGTTAAACCACCTCCAGTGGGAACTAAATGGCAGACGTCGTCATTTTATTCAGAGTATTACATCATTCAGAACCGTAAAGGGTCCACATTTATTTGAGTGCACTGACAATATCTTGAACGGAAGCGCTTCACAAAAATTAACCGAAACCCGGCGAAAAAAGACATGAATACAAAAAGTTTTAAATGACCACATAACAAAAAAAAACTAAACAAATCGAAGACAAATACTCTTTCATTATCATTTTAATCCATAAAGAGGACTTAAGGTGCAGCAGAGGAGATGGCTAGTCAGGAAATGTATCTTTGTGACACGGACTCAGAAAACAGTAAATAATTTAAATGTCTTCCTACTATTTTCCTCGGACATATTGATGGTAATTAGGCTACTTTTGTTGATGCTGTGACAAGCTTTAGTCTAATGCAGAACTCTTCAGCTGCGTTGACGGCACGCTCTCTAGTTATTTTGGTGAAAGTAACTTAAAAGTAACACAGGAGTTGTCACACCAGTCTTATCAAGGTTGCTGCATATATGCTGTCCAAAACAGAGTGCAAGAGGTAACAACCCTTACTTACCTTTTATCTTACCTATTGTAGTGGATTGTCACATTATGATTGAAGTTTTTCCTTGTTAAGACTTTTAAACCACAGCACTTACCTGCACCGAGCACCTGACCTCAAGGATTCACGAGCTGATCATGTTCCAAAGAAACTGTTCATGCACATGGAGAAAGCCATCTGGAGATCGCCAACATTATGTGAGAAACTTACATGACTTACATGACTACCTCTCATGTACAACAGCGATCGGGAGATGGCACATCACAAGTGAGAATACCCACCTTACTGTACTCACCTTGTTACTCACCTGTTTCCTTAGTCAGTGCCACAATAAAGCGATCCGGAGATTGCTATCTTCATGACCACTGTCTCTGTGTCTACTTGAGAGCAAGGAGGCAAGCCTGAGTAAAAGCCATCAGGAGGAACTATATTCTATCTGCACGAAGCGATCAGATGATCAGCTTTACGAAGCAGCCCTGCTGGATGTCATTATTTGTCTTTGAGCCTCTCCTTGCTGAATTTTGAATTGAATCTTCTGTTATAAATAAATATACTTTGAGTTATCCTGCCTCACGTGTCCATGTCTGAGCGTTACAGGAGTCATGTAACGCATTACAATTTTGAATCAGTAATATTGTAATGTAAGGAATTACTTTTAAATAGCAGTAA
>JAUMHI010000046.1:15109002-15141994 GCA_032359435.1 Enteromius unitaeniatus | reverse complement strand
AATATGATTGATATAAATAGTCAGTGTATGCTTACTGTGATTGCAAATCAGATCAGTTCTGTCTTGAAGCACAGAATGCTAAAACTCTTCAGTTGCCAACAGTTGGGTTAACAAATATTATTACTTGGTTATAAGTTGTTTATGGTTATAACGTTATTTGAGTCAACAGACTCCCTTCATCCTAAATATCCACAGTAAGAGGAGTGAGCTACCCAAAAGATAACAGAAGGAGATATCTGTAAGCATGGGTGTGGTCACATGTGTCAGCATTATTTGTGGCTTTTTATCAGTGCTGAGGGCAGAGCGGGTGTCTTTAGAGCAGAGAAAAGGACAAACCCTGCGACCAGAAGACCTGTACGAGCACTGATAACACTGACTATTGTGACATCATTACCGCCGATATTTATATCCTCTTACCTACTACTTTCCCATTCTCTCTTCTTCAATCCTTCCTTTTTCTTTCTCCACGGCTTGATTTTTATTTCCTTTTCTCCTTTTCTTCCATTATTCTTTCTGTTTCTCTGCAATCTAAATGCACATGGGTTAATTAAAGTAATTTTGGTTCAGTAGGATAAAATATAGCATGCCTGCTGTCTATTAATATTTCTTGGAGTTTTATGTTTTCAGCATAATGTAATACATGGTAAAAAATAGCTAAATTTAAAGTTACAATTTGATTTCATTTGCCTAAAAAAATTAATTTCATGGTTTACCAGGGTTAATGACATACAGCATAAGTGTATAATATCTATACCAATAATATCTATAACAATAATATCTATTTTAAAACACATTTTGTATTTTTTTTACATTTACGTTTCAAAGTAATACAATTTTCCTTAAATACGTTATTCATTATATGAATGTGTGTATATCTATATATATATATATATATATATATATATATATAGTTTTTTATTTTTTATTATCTTTTTTTTTTGGCTCCCAAATACTAATTAGTGGTAATTTTACTTTTTTTTTTTTTTTTTTGCCACCTTTAGGTTTTGGCCATTTGTCAGAAAGTTTTTTTTTGACTCATTTAAAACTATAACATTTTATATGCTCCTTTTTTTGTATATTTTAACATGTACAAGTCAGAATAAACATTTGAATTATTGTATTCCACTGAATGACAATGCCACATCATTTCAGCCAAATTTTGACATTTTATTCTCCAAAAATCAGTTTGAAATCTTACAAGTAAACACTTTACTTAAATTTAATGTTTATCAACATAAAATCACTTGTGAATTTTTATTTATTTATTTTTTAGTTATTTATTTATTTTTTTGTGTGGAAATCTAAACTTCTTTGACTCATATACATACAAACATAAATCATGAATCAAAAACCTGCTCATCAAGTGTGAAGTAAATATGTGTGTGAATTGCATTTGTTATTTATTTATTAAATACATATGACAATACGAACCTGAAATAAGAATCTGTGAAGCAGGAAACATCATCAAAAGTCTCAGTTTAAACCCACTTCTATCTAGGAAAGGCAACTGAGACGTTAATGAGCTCTAATTTGAGATTTTCCTGTCTTCTATGCGAAGTGTGTTTGGGTACAGCATGTTTCCCAGGCGAGTAAATGTATGCATTCTATGTTCTGTGAACCTCCATCTGTTCCGTTTGAGTCTGGGCTGAGCTGGCTGTGAATGATGGTGCTGGTGATGGTGTTTCTGACGTCTTGACTAGGGCCGAGTCTCAGTGAGTCGCGAGGGCTCCCTGACGCTAGCTCTCGCGGATCAGCGAGGTGCCGTTTGTCAGACGGGTGGGCTGGTGAGAGCGGCACACAGACGGCCCTCATCTGCTGCAGATACGTCAAAGAGAGACTTGAAAGCTTGTAACCTTGCATGTGTTTAGTCCTTTGAACGCTGCTGGACTTGCACCTTGTGGCTGAAAGGAGTCCATAAGATTGTAAGACTGGGGTGGTAGCCTTTTTTTTTTTTTAAAGTACACTTTTGAGCACTAATATGTACCTTTAAGGTATACTAATACAGACACTTTATGTGCAAAGATGGCCCTTTTGAAAAGACATTGCCCCAGTGACAGCTTTTGTAAAGTATTTTTTTTTTTTTTCTGATTTTTTTTCCCTTAGAGGGGTCATACAAACCCAGTTTTCCACAAGCTAACATGATTATTTAGGGTCTTAATGGAAAGTTTGTAATATAGTTTGTTTTAAAAGTTCTCAAAGATAGTTTTAAAAATGCTTATTTCATAAACAGCTCTTTGGAGATCACTCTGTTCTGCGTACTTACCCTTTAAATCTACACAAGCTCTGCTGACTCCGCCCCTCTTTTCCTGACGCTCTCAGAGGATCTTTGTTTAGCCGTATTCACAGTGAAACTTGCTAATTAGCTCATTATTAGGAAAGGCGATTTGCAAAGATTCATTAAAAGACATAATGCTCACTGAAGCTCTGAAACCACCTTAATGCTACGTCGTTCTTAAGTTGTACCGTAAAATGTACCTTATCGTTAACGCCTGTTTTCCGAAACCTTCTTAGTTAAGGATACCTTCTGTAAGTCATACGTTCGTAAGGTTGTTCTGGAGCGCTCTTAGCTATACCTTATCACTGCTGACGCAACCATCAATATGCAAAAAGCTTTTTTACATCGCAGTTTAACTACACATAGAACATTTTAAATGAGCATTTAATATAAAGTCTGATTTAGTATTAAATTTACATTTTTACTTTACGTAAAATTTTTACACATAAAATAAGTTGTTAAAGCCTATACCCAGTGTATGGGAGTGTTTTCATTAATAAAGTTTCCATACACTAATGGTTGTTTTTTAATTACTATCTAAGGCGAACCACTTGACAGAAAAGGCTTAAGAGTCTATATAAAGAAAGATGAGTTTACACAAACTTTATAGCTATGGCAGCGCTAATAACACAAAGAAAAATGATAAAATCATTTATTTTGAATAAAAATTAAAGAAATAATAAAAAAAACTTGAAAAAAATGCATTGGGAAGGGTTAGGGAGGACTCTGTTTTCCCAATAAAGGTGTAAACCATGCCATCTATTTAATGATGTGAATTAAAAAAATAAATAAATAAAAACATTTACACTCAATAAGTTGCATTCTGTTTTATAATGCACTTCAATTGAGGTCAACGCTATACGGCTGGTGGGTTGGCATACGGAGAACATTAACACACTTATGGCCGTGAGGGTGTGGGATTGCGCACTTGCTAAATTCTAAACACATAAACGTATTTATTTCTGCATGTACATATTTGAATGAGCCCTGATAAATGCTTCTTTATAAAGAACATTGTTTTCTCAATACTTTTCCTATACCGCTGTGAAGGAAAGAGCGCACAATCGATCATCGAGGCATCGATATCAATGGACAGCACCTGCAAGGTCGCACTTAAGAAGGTTTACCTTAAGCACCATCCTAAGGTATAGCTCGGAGAACACGTAAAAAAAGGTATAACTGTAGTTAAGGTGTACCTTTTGAGTCATCGTAGAGCGCTAAGATACAACGTTATCGGAGAACGCAGCCCTGCTGTTTTTATTAAATTAAAAGAAAACTACCTGTGGATCTTTATCAGTGTAGGGTGGTTGTGTACACACACTCCCAACACACATTTCAGTCCAAACAGCTTGAAAAATGCATGTAGCACCGTATGACCCCTTTAATATCAGCCTATTCTTGGAGATCTGCTCCTAAAAACATGATAATTTACATAAAATGATTTCTGGTATCATTAATTAATGATGAATTATTAGATATACCACTTGATATTTTACAAACAAAATCACAGATCAAATTATGTTGCATCATATGACAGATTGGCCACACTGACTGTTTTTAAATTATTAAATGAATATCCTATGTATATATATATATATATATATGATACTAAACACTTTGTTTATTACTATTTCTATCCGATCATTATAAGTATGATTTTATAAGTATGATTATTATTGATTAATTATTAGATGCACTACTTGACATTTTACAACAAACAATCTTGTCATAGAAAAATCAATCATAAGTGATATAAAAAAAAAATTAAATCAGAAGTTCAAACATGTTCGTCATAGAAAAGAGATATTGAGTATGAGTTGAGGAAATGTAATCAAAGCATTCTGCTCAATTATACTTTAATTTATATTTTAACATGCAATAAATGTAATATTTTAATAAAACTATTATTGAGCCAACTTTATTGCTTTATATTTTCTTCTATTCAAGAGACTGAATTTTATTTGAATGTCTTTTTTAAATGAATATAGTTTAATAATATTTTAATATATAATATAATAATATATATCTTTATCTAGCTATAGATGCATTTCAGAAAGTATGATTAAATCAGATAAAGTGTGCCCACTCACTACATTTGTTTGTCTTTCCTTAGCAGATTTGTAGATTTATAATATGTAGTGTTTATATTTAGTTGACTTTTTTAAAATACTTGGCTCGTTTTTATTTTAATTTTTTTCATCGGATGAAGTAACCCCTCACTTGCGTGTGTTTTTGTTGTGGCAATAGTAATTGTGCCTGTCTTTGTTGGCGAACGCATGAACATTTATTAACACAAATATTAACATAAGTTTGCCTCAGACCAGCATTATTTCTTTTGGCAGATGAGAACGATGAAAAGACTCGGGTCAACTTAAGGCTTTCAAGCTAAGGCTTTCTTAGCCAGACCATTTTCATCTGTCATGTTGCACTGGCAAACCAAATCAGAAATCTCAGGCTCGGCCCTTGCCAGTGGGAGAGCCATTTTGGTGGGTGTCCACGAATGGCGTCAATGTCATCATCCCACACAGAGGAGTGCAAAGAGGACATGACTATGAGCGGCAGTAAAATTTCCTTTTTATGACAGTCATTCTCGCACACAGCCAACATTAGTAGCCATAATTAATCCTGATAGGGAAGAAATTCATAGAGGGGATGTGTTCTGTGGTGATACACGCAGTGCCTGTGAATGCTTGTGTTAGCGTTAGCAGCGCTGATGGGCTAACAGGAGAGGTGTCAGAAACTGTTCGAGAGACTTTCTGTGTTTCTGAGGACAGCCCGGCAATCTGCTACTTAAGATTCAAACCGTTTCAATGAGCTCGCCTCCTTCCCACAGCGTACATTAGCCCTCTGCAGTGTGGTTAGGTGTGTAAAATGAGCATGACCTTTTGGACGGAGGTCGTGTTAAGCGTTTTCATTATTTAGGTGCATTCATTTGACTTCATCTTTTGAGATAAATGATTGTGTTGTGAACAGAGGCTGTAACTCACAAATTTGTAAAATGGATCCAAATTAAAAGACTCGCCATTGCTGTGCTGGAAGTGATCGTGTGAGGTAACGAGGAGGAATTGTCTGTTAAACCTCGTGTTGCTCAGCAGAGCCTTCTGCAGGATCCCATCATGGATGAAGTTTAGGTTGAACAAATTCCCTGACGATTTGAGATGCATCTTTGTTGTTTGAGAATGTAATGCATGCTTTTAAAGATGTTATTATTAAATGATGGGGAAGCACAAACTGTGGAGTCTTTGGATAAGAGAGAGGGTGGAAGTCAAAAAGAGGGTGAAAGTGGTCAAAAAGAAAATTCAATGATGGAAAAAAAAAAAATAGTTAGTTCATTATTAGTTAATTAGTTATTCGCGAGACACTACAGGTGAATAGGGTAAAATTTTTAACATTTAACAAATAGGACCATTAAACTTTACCAGTTGAATACTCACATGAATAGGAGAAAAAGATGTATTTTTAAATTGTATGTTTAAATATGCAAAAGAGGCAAAAGCTCATTAAATATGCAGAAAATTTGCATATATTTTTGGTACGTATATCTGAATATAGGACAAAGCCAGGTGCAAAATTATTTTTTCATGTTGTTTATACACAAAATAAAACAAAAATTTCAGAGGGGATTTTAGGATATCTGCTTTCATTACCTAGGAAATCAAAATATACCATCCATAGCCTTAAAAATAGCCATCTTTTTTCTTTAAAATGTCACATAAATCAGGCCAGGAAGGATTTATTAACAAATCCCTCTGTAAATATCTTCAGAATACTAGTGAGAGTATAACTGGAAAGTTTGGTGTACATAGGTGCAACATAGGCTGAGATTTTGGTACCAGAAAATGACATAAAGCTCATTTTGAGAAAACGGCATTTGAAGATTTAAATAGGGGAAGAAAGTTAAGCTCACAAGTGAACAAAATGTTATAAAATATTCATTTTAATGTATTTTTTTTACATTTTATTTATAGTATTTCGAAAGAACACATTTTGAGGGACTAAACTAGCCCAAAATCTCAAACGATGTTTTTGCCTGCAGTGTCTTTTTTTAATTTTATCTTTATATATTTATTTTATTTTGTTAAACTAACAAAGGCAAATTGCACACATAAAACAAGTCTATCTTTAAACTGTTATATATTTTGAAATAGCTTATTTTTTATATTTTCAGTTTTAGTTAGAATTTAAGTACTTTAGTTTTAGTTGCCTTTTCCAACTTTGTCTATAGTATTTCTGTTTTTAGGTTAATTTATCATTTATTTTAGGGTTGTTTACGGTATTATTAAAATAAATATTTGACCTTAGTAAAAAAATAATCTAATTATTTGTTTAAATTTTTTGTATAGATATAGTTTTGGTGCATATTAAAACATAAAGCTTTTTTGTTTGTGTTTTTCAATTAATATATATATATATATATATATATTTTTTTTTTTTTATTAACTGATTTGTTCGTTTATATTAACAGCATTAAACTAAGCACTGTGCATTATTTGTCATAAAGTGAAAATGTTATAAAGAAGAAGAAAAAAAATAAAATATATATATATATATATATATATATATTTCTGTTAATGAAAATTTTACATTGAATTGATATTAACAAACAGCACTGGCCAGATGCGCAAAAAACAACAGGCCACAGCAGCAACATCTTCATCCAGAGGTTAACACCTTTTGCTTTTCTTGATGATCGAGGGAGTTTTCCAGCTGTGTGTTCTTCTTGATGTAGATGAGAGAGCTGTTAATCTAATTGCTTATGAAGAAAGTTAGATTAATGAGGACGTTCAGTGCTTTGAGACGACTGTAGTGTTAGTTTAATTTAAGACGTAATGCAAAGTGACAGCAATTATGTGTATCTGTAGTATAATTACAGAAAACTAAGAAGTGGAATGCTTAAGCGTTTTCTTTAATAAGGAAGCAGAAACGCACACCACACATATGGACTCATTGTACTTTTGCATGTATTTGAGCAGCAGAAATATGTTTCTGCCTCCGAGCCAAAAGACTGAGAGCTGACCAGATTGGAAAGGTGGGTTATGCTCAAGCGAAAGGCATCTCGCTATTAATTATCCTTCTAGAAGTTCTGCACTTACAATGTAAATGCGCGTCTTACTGTATCCCACCCATTAGCACAAACAAAAAAAGAGTTGCCTTGGAAACCACATATAGCTGCCTGAAGTCAAACTAAAATCCCATTTCCAATATGCGTTTATATTTAGAATATTCTCTCAAAGGGAGCCGCGTATCAGATGCCTTTTAGAGACCTCGCTTAATTGTCTTCAGGCGTTTTTTCGCTTTGAAACTGTAGCGTTCTTTGTAACGTACAACTTTGGGAGAGTGGCAGAGAAATGGGCAGCCTCCTTGAATTCAGAGCGAGTGTTTCTGATGGTTTGCGCTCGTATGTCAGTCGGAGAGTGTGTGTTTCCATGTGTGTTTGGGTGTAAGCGTATGCGTGATTGGTGTCTATGAGTGTGTGAGTGTTTCTCTGCAGATTCTTGGCAGTGCGAGTGTGCTGAATGTTTGGCAGTGTTCAGGATTAGCATGATTATCGAGTAGTCTCTGTTCTCTTACATATATTATCTGCCTGTGCCGATCACTCAGCTTACCCAACCAGCCGTGTCTTCTTCTAGCAGGGAAAAACAGTCCATCTGTGCCATTTGCTTTTTTGTTATACACTTTTATAATGCCAGATTTATTGCGACATGCCATTCATACAGTTTTATCTCAAGCAAATTTATCACAGCTACTTTTACTATTTGCTTTGAACTGAAGATCTTAGAAAATTTGTTTTACTATCATTATTCCAAGATTATATGTGACCCTGGACCACAAAACCAGTGTTAAGTCGCTGGGGTATATTTGTAGCCAAAAATACATAGTATGGGTCAAAATTATAGATTTTTTTTTTTTTTTGCCAAAAATCCTTAGGATAGTAAGTAAAGATCATGTTCCATGAAGATATTTAGTCAATTTCTTGTAAATATTCTCATAAATATATTAAAACTTAATTTTTAATTAGTAATATGCATCGCTAAGATCTTCATTTGGACAACTTTAAAGGTGATTTTCCCAGCATTTCGATTTCTCTGTACCCTCAGATTTTCATATAGTATTTCGGTCAAATATTGCCCTATTAATTCAAATCATACATCAATGGGAAGCATATTTATTCAGCTTTCAGATCATGTACAATTAACACTTGCAACTGGTTTTGTTGTCCAGGGTCACGTATACATTCAAATAAATAGTGGAATAGCAGTAGAAAATGTCCAAAGACGAAATATATATATGTTAACTGCTGTCTATGGTTATGTAAATAATATAATTTAAGTTAGAGAGATCTGTATCTCTTTGTTTTATTTTAAAATGTGTGTATATACATATATTTGTTTCTTTTCTTTAAAAGTAATAATGATACAAAATATGTTTAATTATGTTTAAAGACTAGTGGCCAGTATGCAGTTTGATGTTTGTGAGAATTTTAGTTTTTGCTTTATATACTGTAGATATAACCAACACTTAAACTAATTTGCTGCATTTTTCATTCAGTTTCCCCAATAAGGGCCTATCATTTCATTTCTCTGTCTGTTTTTTCTTTTTCTTTTTCAGGTGTGTTTTTAGAACAAGACAAAATAAGAAAAGAAAAAAAGTGTACTGTTACGTCCAGAGCCGTAATATTTTGTTGTTGCTCTCTCTCTCTATGTCTCCCTGCAGAAATGTCTCCACCTGATGCTGATAATTAGAGTTCTGCTGTGATTGGATGATATGAGAGGAGAGAGCGTATTTAAACTCTCTTAAAACGAAATGATGCTAGTCCTACCATGTATCAGCCATTTATTTTTGCTGGTCTCTCTTTCCTTGGAGTCGGAAGAAAGACCGTTAAGGGTTCTTCCTGATGCTGGAACCTCAAATTTGTTTGTTTTAAAAGAAATGCTTCCTCTACTAGACACTGATGCAGTAGTTCAGGGGTTTGGGATGGGCTGCATTAATGTTCCCCTGCATCGCGTATATTTGAAGTCAGACCTTGTTGAACTGGGCTCATTACATTGGGGGTATGTTCTCAGTTACCAATCTCATCCTAGGAAACGATCTAGCTTTCTCCTCATCTTACTGTTATACACGAACCATCTACAGCCGAGAACTCTTGAGCCTGATACTGCGTTTACTTCTGTGTTTCCCGTTTGTGCTGGAACTCGTGCCCAATCGATGAAATTTTGAGTTGTTACTAATCTCTCTGAAACTGTGTTGTTCTCTCAACCTGAGAAAGTGACATTTTTCCTAAAGTTGTATTAGAGGAGACAGAATCACCTGCACTAATGGATCTCCGAGTTAAGTTCTGCACAAAGTTCTGATCCTTCCTTGGCTGCGTGTAGAGATGCTGTTGTGGATATTTCTCAGGTATGCCAAATTAGGATAGCTTACTTTTGGGAAGATGGAATTTTAATTTCAGTTGTCCATTATAATCCTTTTTCTCCGGTTTATATTAGTTCAGGGAGTTAGTTTTCTTTTTCTTTAGAGTTTAGGGTTTGGGGCTTTAAAAGTTAGCTGTCTTATGTTTATTTTGGCCTTGCCCCCTCCTGAAGTTATTAACTCTTTTATGTTGTTTGTCTTATACTTATGTAAATTAAAACTCTTGGTTGTCTGGGTCATTGGAACTGCTTCCAGGGGCTGAATCCTGGAGTTTTCTCACCATCTCACCACCAAACATTTATTTCTGTTGCGGTCTACCCTAGACTTACATTACGGCCGTAACAGTACTGTTAATAATGCAAGTCTGACAATAAACGAACAAAACACAAAGACCAATGATAAAGTTAAAAATGAAGATAGAGATGAAGGAAAAAAAGAATAAAATAATTCAAAGAATCATAATATAATAAAGTAAATAAATAGATTGTAAAGAAGAGTGGAGGAAGAGAAATCAATAGCACAGAGTTCATTTAAGCTGTGCCATCATGTGCGTGCTTTTTTATTTTTCTTGTACTTACAGCAATCTGCAGTCTTCTTTTTACTAAATTAATTCAGTAAATCTTGTGCAGTAACCTTTGAACTGTTAAAACTGGTCATTAACTGTTGTCAGAGCCCACAATGCATCTTTTGGGAAACTGTTGAGATTCCCCATACAGCACTGTAAAATTCTACCCGACTAAAATCTAATTAATGCTCTACTAGATCATACCTAATTGAAGCAAGATTAAACATGACTTATTAAAAGTTATAAAAAGATAAACTTGCTAAGCTCTTGGTGCATATTGCAAATGTTCATAATGAGGTTTAGTAGTTATAATTTACATTGTTAGGAAAACTGTAAATGAAGTTTCTTTTAAGTGTGTGCAGAAATAGGCAATATACAAGATGGCATACACTGATTGTGAAGCACACAGTATGTTCTACTATATGTTTAATTGCATCTTTCGTTCTGACCCAGAAAAAAAAAATGCTCTGTTCTGAAATATTATTCTGCAATGAATTCTGATCAGCTGGTGTTTTGGTGATCATTTATTCATTCATCTTAATTTTTTTTGTTTATTTACACATTTATTCATTCTTAAATTGGGGGGATTTGTGCTATCAACGCGAACACATGCGATTTATAAAAAATAATTAACGCAATAATATTTTTATAAAATGCAAATTAATCATTTGATAAGGTTTGACCCCAACTTCTTGCCATCATCATAGCATAGAAGGTTATCTGTGTGATAAGGGAACAGCAAAATGGTGTTGCCAGGGTCATGGTTTTCCTGCATAGTTATAGGCTATTTTGAAAATTTGTTCGCGGGAAACATTACAGAGCTGTGCATGAGTTGTGTTTTTGTGTGGGTTACTGCAGCCGCCCAAAGTATATATAGACAAAAAAATTTTATTGATCCTTTCACTATTGTGTATTATATATATTAAATGGAGAGGAGGCAAGAAGAAGTCCGCAGTTTGTTTTTGTACGATAACGATATGTATCGCGATAGGCACGTGATTTATATCAATTAAAATTGTGTTCGGTAAAACGTTCTATATTTTTTATTCTTCGTCGGAAGAAAACAGTAGTGATGGGTCGTTCTTGAATTCAGGGAGTGATTCGTTCAGTCGTGCATGTGCATTGCGAAAAGTTCTTACTGGGATTAGTTCACCTGTTTCGACTATTTGTATTTGAGTCGTTTGTTCATCACGTGACAGCACCATAAGCCAAAAGAACGAAATACTCGATAGATGACCTGATCAATTCTCTTTCCGGCTCTGACTGCATTTGATAGGGTTATGGGGCTGTCACGTCACGTTATGAACGAACGACCCAAAAATACTTTTTAGATAAGAGGTGAGGTGAGCTAATCATACACTGAAGACCCTGTAGCTGCAGCACCGCACAAGCAGCAGACCACCGTGGAGAGGGACTCTGCATCAGTGCCTTACGACAAACAATCTAAACGCTACAAATATATAATATGTATACTTTTTAATTATTAGATTTTTCCATGGTTGGTGACATTTATGGGGGATTATGATCAGAGGATGGTTAAGTTTAGAATAAAAATGTTGGAATGTAATATATTTTTCTCCTGGTCCTTATTTTAAATTCATAAATTCATAAAAATATCAATAATTATCGATATCGACCGATATGAAACACTGATACAGTTTTATAATTTAATAATAAACTGCCCAGCCCTAGTTTGTCTTTTTTTTTTTTTTTGTCATTTCTCTGATCACAAACGCACAAAAAAACTGTCAACCACCCCTTGAAAAATGACACTTTTTGTCTGGTAGACCTATCGTTTCATATCATTACATGACCACCAGAATATCAAGACAGTTTTGCTATCACAATATCATGATATTGTTTAATTGTCCCAATTTAATTGTGTAATTGTAAAGTAACACATTCCTTTTAAATCGACATTGAAATCTCAGTTACTTTTTCAAATAAATGCTTTGTTTTCCCATTTCCCACTGACCTGTCCCTGAGAAAATCAAGTGCAGAGGCCTTTTAACTGAGGCTTATCAATTTACCTTTTAATGTGAAAGTGTCTTTAGATTTTTTTTCTTTTTGTTTAAAAAAACAAAGTAACGTGTTGTTGTTTTTTTGTTGGTTTAAGTAATTACAGTAACACAATTAGTTACTTTTTATAGAGTAGCACAAAATCGTTATGCATTATTTTTAAATGTAACGGTAACACTTTAAAACATTACAACATTAGTTAACAAGAACTAAGATTGAGCAATACTTCTACAGAGTTTAATAATATTAATGTTATTTTACTAATGCGTTTTTAAAACCGCGTTAATGCACTAACATGAACTAACAATGAACGACTGTATTTTTATTAACTAACATTAACAAAGATGAATAAATACTGTAATATATGCATTCATCATTGTATGTTTATGTTAATTAACACATTAACTAATGTTAACAAACGACACCTCATTGTAAAGTGTTACTGTAATGTAACTTCCCCCGACACTGATGACAATCAAGTTTTTAATTATGACTTAAGTGTCCAGTGCTATGTAGCTCACGTAAATACTTGTCATCTTGCATTAATAATTTAAAGCTGCAAAGTGGTTGTAATAAAATGACAAATAATAACAGTTTTTTTTTTCCACTGATTAAAAACAAACAAATAAAATGTCCACTTGACACGGTTCGGTTTTTCTTTTGTATAGACACGACCTCTCTGCTTAGTAACACTAGTGTTGGATCAGCAATAGTGTAAACAAGCTTGTGCGAATTTTGTACAGAGGCCACATTCGAGCTCTCAGGCCTCTGCCAAGCACTGGAACTATGATCAGATCACATGGGCACATGGAGACAATCAACATAAAGGTGTTAATGTACTTTTGTAACAAAAGAACAATATTTCACATTGCTCTGTGATTTTTATCGCTCTTGAATCTGTTATTTCGTTTTCTTATCATAGTCCAGATGGTGTCTTCTCTACTGGATCCGTTTGAGAACTGTGTGTTAATAATAAATTGGCTTTGAATTTCTTGAAGTATCTCAGTTTTGTGTTCTTAACAACAATATCCACTATTCATTTTTTCCCCCTCAGAAAGTGTATGCATGTGTGTGAGGGTGTGTGGGCTACAGAATGGGATAAATATAGTTGTCTTAGGGCTGGAGGGTGAGGTTAGCCCTTGGGAGAGGCAGAGAATCTTAAATAAAGCAGTCTGAGTGAGGAAAAGACAAAGAGAGAGTTTGCATATGTGATGCATGCATGAGGCTCGAGGTGACTTTCACCATGTGTTTTGTAAAAACTACATATGCTATATGCGCTTGTGCTGTTAAATACCCATAATAAAGAGATTTCTTAGCTCACTGGGTGTCAGAAATGATGTTCATAGATGTTCATTATTGATAGAATGTCAAAATTGTATAACCCTATATAAGACAGAATATATATGCATTACCAGTCATAAATTTGCAATAAGTGTTTTTTTTAATTGCACACCAAGACTGCATTAAATTGATAAACGTGTAAAAACAGTAATATTTGTGAAATATTATGAAAATAAATGTCTATTTTATTATATGTTCATTTGTTATGTTTAGATTTGTTGTAAATGTTAATATGTGTGTGTTTGTGTGTACTGTATGTATGTATATATACATATTTATATATATATATATATATATATATACGAATAGCTGGAAGTCCATGCCTGTTAATAGCAGGAAACAAACACTTAGCAGCACAGAGCGTTAAGGAACCACACTCATGTCACCCACAGCCATTCAGTAATAACTGTAATCACTTTTCGACGTGCTGCGTTTGCATCTCTAGAGCCTTTTTGCGCAAGATGATATGAAGTTCAGGTTACAGCGGTGGGTGGTGTCATGGCAGGAGTTCTGCTTATGAGAGCCCATGACCATTCACTCTCACCCACACACACACACACACACAAACGAGCATTTGAAAATGCTAAACTCAAGCATCCATGCTGTGTAAAATCTGCAACTGTCTTTGTAAATGTGGACAATATGTTTAAGTGTCGTATACAGGACAACAGGGTTTTTGTTCCTCGACAGGGAAACCTTTTTATTTTGGAAGTGGATTGCAGAATGTGTGAAGCTCAACGATATCCAAAGTTTAGTGGTTCACTGTAAGAAGTGAGATTTGAATATTTGTCATGGGGCTTGAGTAAGCCCCAGAAAAATAAAATATCAGTTATGTTGTTCAAAACCTGTAAAATAAAAAATTAAAATCCTTTGAGCAATAGAGCAATGTATTGTAATGTTTTGGGCTGTCACTGGGCAACACAGACTTTCAACTCCCTCCAAGGATTTTCTATGGGGTCGAGATCTGGAGACTGGCTAGGTCACTCCAGGACCTTGAAATGCTTCTTATGAAGCCCCTCCTTCATTGCCCAGGGCCAGGCACGGATTACCGGACGGGCCAGTGGGGCCACCTGGGAGCAGGGGCCCGTGAGCGTCCTGTCTGGGGGCCGACGCAAACATTGTCTGAAGGTGCTGACCAGGGGCCGACGCGAACATTGCGGGAACGCTGACTATCCCGGGGGCCCAAGCAAAAGCTTTGCCCAGGGGCCCACACCACCCATAATCCGTCCCTGCCCAGGGGGAGTGTTTGGGATCATTGTCATGCTGAAAGACCCAGCCACGTTTCATCTTCAATGCCCTTGCTGATGGAAGGAGGTTTCACTCAAAATCTCACGATACATGGCCCCATTCATTCTTTCGTTTACACAGCTCTTTGGTCTTGGCCATAGTGGGGTTTGGAGTGTGACTGTTTGAGGTTGTGGAGAGGTGTCTTTTATACTGATAATGAGTTCAAACAAACGGCCTTAATACAGGTAAGAGAGGAGGACAGAGGAGCCTCTTAAAGAAGAAGTTAAAGGTCTGTGAGAGCCAGAAATCTTACTTGTTTGTAGGTGACCAAATACTTATTTACCAAGGAATTTACCAATTAATTCATTAAAAATCCTACAATGTGATTTTCTTTTTTTCTTTTTCTTATTTTGTCTCTCATAGTTGAGGTATACCTATGATAAAAATTACAGGCCCTCTCATCTTTTCAAGTAGGACAACAATTGGTGACTTAATACTTTTTTACCCCTCTGTATGTGTGTGTGGGAAATGAGTACAGAGCGAGGCAGTGTTTGTGTGTGTGTGTGTGTTTCCTGTCCCAGTTTAATCTCAGCATTTCTACTGTCCCTTTTTCCACCACAGACTGGATTCAATTACTGCCCCTGCTCTGACCTTAAACCCCTTTGACCCCTGAGAACAGCCCCATCCCCTGTTCTGATAGCAGCCCTTCTCTCCAAACCTCTGCTCTCTTTCTCTGCCCTCTTTGTCCTTCCTTCTTCTGTCCTTTTGCAGCCCTTTGTCTTTTTTTCTCCAATACTGTTCACTTCATTACCTCCTTATTCTTCCATCCTCTTGTATCTCGTCTCCAAACACGTATAAACTCTCACCTGTGTACAAGTGTCCTCAGGTGGTCTTTTATTTTCAGAGCTGTATAATGATCCAAGAATACATGTGCAGAAGGAATACCGTGACATTAATAAAAGAGTGTACTGATAATTGAGCACTTTTTGCAAAACAGCACGATAGTAAAGGGTACGAAAAGAATATTGCTTGTTATATTTCAATACTGAGCCCTTTCAGTCTAGTGACAGTTTCATAACTGTTTCAGGTTTAGGCAAATTGATGGCAAATTTATAATATTCTTTACAGTCCTGCAGCTCTTTTGGGAATCATTGGCACAATTAATAAATTGGGTCTATAATGCCAAAATATGCTTTCTAGGTTTGCAAGGTTTTTAAGATCTTGGAAACTTTTTCCACCATTTGTTGGCTTTGATTGTTCTCCATTTTTGAGATCAGTATTCAACTGGTGCTCTTTTTTTTTTAATGGGCCAATTTCCCCAGTATTTACTCATTGATCGGCTAACCTTGCGCTAAGCTACAGTCGATGATCCTTAAGCCGTCTCTGTATCTTAATCACAACACAGATACCTGTTAATTACCCAAACAGTTCAAGTGTTTTCACTGCTTAAAGAGGGATTTGGGATTGATTGCGTTGCGTTAGCTGCGGGTCCCAAGTGTGTGTTTGTGGTCGTCTATGTGTGTTTATGGAGAGAGAGGGAAGAATAAAGCAGAATGGATATTTATAGGCTTTTGAATGGACTACACGGCTTGGTATCGGGTCAGGGATAAACCATGAACTTATAAACTCACAATGGGGCCTGGATTTCTCTGTACTTCTTTTCTTTCTTCATCTTAGCTACTTTGTTTTCCCATTTCTTCATTACCTACATGCTTGTCGCAGTTTTTTTGGAATAACTTGGACATTTAGAGAGTGTTTCCATAGTGTCATAAACAGTAATGTGACAGTGGCCATATGCAAAGATGATAGAATTGATACTTTAAAGGGATAGTTCACCCAAAAATGAAACTGTGATGTTTATCTGCTTACCCCAAGGGCATCCAAGATGTAGGTGACTTTGTTTCTACAATAGAACACAAACTAAGATTTTTAACTCAAACCGCTGCAGTCTGTCAGTCGTATAATAGAAGTCAATGGGTACCAAACGTTGATAGTAACATATACAGAAAAAAAATAATTAAACCCTAAGGCTCGTCACAATACATTCTTTTAGAATAGTACATTAATATATTCTTGGTAGAAGGTATTGGTTTTCATTTTCACAACTGAAAAAGTGAGCGATTGATCATATGTAGGTTTGAGATTGTAACATCACATGGCGGGACAGGGCAGGACAGAACTACTATTTTGCACATTCTTTGTTTCATGTTCCATGTTTCTCAATATAACACGTACACATCAAATGGCTCCTATCATACTGCAGTGTTCAAAAGACCCCCGGGCAGAAATCAAAACCTCTGATGTGAGCTTTCATTGGGGTTCTGGTGTGATGCCAAAATTTGGAACTATAAATAGTTAGGATTGTCTGTAGTACTGTAAAATTCACTTGATTTTGTGAACTAGTTAGTCTAGTGTGCACGAGGTAATGCATCTACAGTAGTTGGCAGGTAATGAAAATTCAACCTATTTTCTATAAGTGTGGTAAAGATCATACTGTGAACAAAATTTTTTTATTACTGTTTGAAATAAAAAAGATAATTGTAGTGGGGATGTAACAGTGCCCGAGTTTAAAAATCAATACAAATATGCGACGATTCAAGGATGTTAAACGAATCGTGATACAGTTGGAAGGTAAGGGTCAGGTTTTAAATGTAACTCAAGCAGAACTGACAATCTTTTTTGTAGTTTATAGCATAATTTCACAAAGCTAAAATCAGATCATTCTGTTTTTGCTTCAAGAAAACGTGTAAAAAGAAAAGCACAGGTAAAGTCTTTGTTTATATGAAAAGATTATTGCGTTTGTATTATTGATTAATTTGTGTTTTGATATGGATTTTTATTTTTATTTTTTTTTAACTCAAGTTCATTTTATTTTAGTTGTAAAATATATATTTTATTTCTTGTGCTTTACACGCAACACAAACCCAAATGTTCTGGGCTGGCGTCAAACAAAGAAAACTGTGACATCACTAATGTTTTTCCATATCGCTGTTGCTTTTCAGTGAATTTTCGACGTAAACCTGCTAGATGGATGTGTTTGACCGTTACACTCACATCTTGTGCATGGCACAGCTTTCTAAAAACAAACCAAAAAAAAAGTTTTTAGAACTTTTAAATCCATTTCCAGGCTGTGCTTTTATTCATTCCTTTGCCATGTCTTGTGTTTTTCAAATCAAAAAACTGTGTGAACCCCTAAGAGGCTACAGGAATCCAAAATTTATGAATTCCCAGGTGCAGTTTATCATGCAAGCGAACATTGCAGTAATAACTCGAAGAAAAAGCCCAAGACACAACCCGAAGCCTGAAACACAGCAGGGACTTTTCTCCATTGTTGGTAAACCAGCATTATAGACAATTTTCCCTCTAGGGACACTGTTGGTCCTTAAAATCTGAAGCATGTTAACAGCTAGGCCATGGCTCGAGCAAAACATCATTTAAAATTATTGCATTACAGTGTAAGATACAGTATAGAGCATGCTATTGTGAAATCTCTAGAAGCAAATGACAATCAGAGTGACTTGAATACTTGTTTTTGGTCCTTTTTCTTTCTAGAGTCTGGAAATATGTTGCTGTGAAGTGTTTGTTATTGTGTTCTGCTAAATTTGTAGGCCACTCTGTTCCCTACATGACTTAAGTGCATCTTAGACAAGCATCATGTCCACCAATGATCAGAACTTGCTCATGAAAGACAAATGAAAATGACGTAGATTGTAGATCCAAAAATAGTAAGATATTATGTTGTTTTTGAGTATACTTAAATCATACCCTGTCCCAGCTGGTAGGGGGAAGACTGCATTTCTTCACACCTTCCCTCCATGTCCTCTCTTTCCTCTGCATTTGCTTCCTCCATCTGTCTAAATGCACATTAATTATACACATATACACATATATTCTCTACCCCAGCGACACACACCCACATAATGCATGTGCTTTCTCCACATTTATTAGGGGAAACACTGAAAATAATGTCAGTAGTGTATTGATGTTTACAATAATATGATTGTTGAGACCAGAATAACGAATAAAAGTTTGGACTTATTCACAATCATAAAAGTTTTGAAATTGCACACAAGCACGTACAATGAAGCATGTGCATTGGAAGTACTCTAGTCAAACAAAAGGAATATTCTTGCATTTAAATACAATATTATCCCTATTGACACTATCGGTGGCAAGCTGTCACTTACCATTGAGTGTAATTATGACTTGTCGTCAGTCAATTTGAGGGAAAAAAAAGAAAGACATTTATAGTAATGCACTTACAATGAAAGTGTGCAACACCATAAATAAAAGAAAAATATATATATATGTATACTTACTTTTAAAATACAAGTATCACATTACACGTGTTGGCATAAGACTGGATCCAGCCTTACTATACACACGCATACATACAGTACACTCATTAAATGGTATGTACTGTATAATATAGCAAATTTCAACTACTTGATTGTTATATCACTGAAAAATCAAAATATATTCAATATAGTAGCATTATTAGAGGTACTAGTACTTCAGTACCTGCTGATATAGTGTGGCTTTCAAACACATATTTAAAAATGTATTATGTTAGAGCAATGTGCATTTTAGCCCATCACAAATCTCCAATCATAGATCTCTTTTAACATATTATTCAACATATAAATTGATATACTGTGTGTGTATGTATATATCTACAGTATGTAGTATAGATGGATCGATAGATAGATAGATTGAGTGTTTGCAATAATTACATTTTGTGATCAGATATGGTTTCATATCACGGAATGAGGCAGAAATCATACTATTTTATAGTTTTTATACAGTTTTTATGATTTTGCATCATAAATATGCTTTATCCTCATAAAAATACCCAAGCTTAAAAAACTAAGATAAACTATATTTGAGAAGTCAAATGTTTGTCTTACAGTGATAACTGGATGCCTTTGTTTTACTGCTCTATGATAGAAAAATTAATTGCTCATGCATTATGAAAGTGAAGCCGCCTCGCCGCCATATTGCTATTCCCCTCTGTTCCCATACATTGAGTTAATATGAAATTGTATGGATTCAATGAGAAAGCATCACCTCACAAGCGTTTTTTAAATCCGAAGTATTCCTTACATTCTTATAATGCAAACACCCTAGGCATGTAAACGTTTTTTGTTTGTTTTTTTAAGTGTAACATCCACACCAGGCTCTACACCAGGCTCCACCCTTTCAGTCACCATCACCCGAGTTTTGATTATACACACCTGGATTCCTCACCTGACACTAATCCCCAGCACCATCAAAGCACCCTTTATAACCACACACCACTGTTCATTCGATGTCCAAGCTCGTTCTACGAAAGTGGACTCTAACTTGCTCCCATTATACTTACCTTGCTCCTTACCTGCTTCCTTTCAGAAGGCTCCGTGAATCTTCCAGTTGTCTCCATATTCCTCGTCAGCTTCTCTGCATCTCCAAGTGGTGTGTGGCAGTGATCATCTGTTTCCTTCCGAAGATCTCCTGCAAGAAACCATTCAGACTTTTCAGTTTTGTTACGATTCCCAGTTATTGGAAGAATTTGAAACAAAGTTGGCTCACCTTTGTTTGAAAACTTCCTGTCAACGGACCCGCGAGACTGGCAGCCTTTTTAAAGGCTCAAAGGAGCGCCATTCTTTTTGCTCGTCAGCAAGAGACCTCGCCATTGAGTGCATGCAGTACTGCGAGAGGTCTCTCCTGCGCAACCGGCCTTCAAAAAAAGAGCAATTTCATCGGCAGTTTTGTCACCTCTTCAGACGGACACGATCGCTGTCTCTCACGAGGACCCACAGAGATGTTTGATTGCAGTCGTGCTTGCCTTCCTGCAGGAAAATTTGGAGCGCAGGCTGTCCCCTTCGACTATTAAAGTGTATGTTGCTGCCATCGCAGCATACCATGATGCAGTTGAGGGGCAAACAAAGGCTGGCCCATTGAGTGGTGGAAGCCTACTCCCTGTCATATCTATATCAGGGAGAACTGTGTCCCCTAGGTCTGAGAGCCCACTCCACAAGGAGTGTAGCCTCCACCTCAGCGTTGGTACACGGTGCCTCATTAGCAGATATCTGTACAGCTGCGGACTGGGCAACACTAGAGAGCCTCCGTGAGGAGACTGTGTCTTCTCGTGTCTTAAACCAGACAAGCAGGTAGCAGGAAGACCGGCTGGTGTTGGCTTGCTGCTGTGCATCTCAACGGTTCCCCGATACAAAGGTGAACCCTCTTCCTCCTGCCCCGCAGTCGGACTAAGAGCGGAGTCAGTCCGACTGTGATCCACTGGACTTCCTTCACCAGTGGTTGTGGCTAATATTTTTGTTCCACAGTCAGCCAGAAGGCTGTGTTTCCCTTTCACTTATATTCCCTAAATTTTTTCCATGTATAATACCTTTTCATGTTTCCGCCCCCCAATCCATGCTACAGCTTTAAATCTAAAGTATATTAAACTGAAGTTGGCATCCTGACGGGGCCCCAAGTGTGGCCCCCAGGGCATTGGGATGGTTACATGCAGACTCTCCTGTCCTGACTCTCCTCTCCTCTCCTGGCACCGGTGTCTCCGTGTAATGCCGCTCAGGGTCTTGGCCTCTTCCATGGGTCTGTTCCCATTTGCAGCGTCGAAGTGATTCGACTGAAAGGGTAACGTCTAGGTTACAAACATAATCCACGTTCCCTGAAGGAGGGAACGGAGACGTTACATCTTTCTGCCACGACCCTGGGTCGCGCTGACGCAGACTCGGCTCCTCAGCGAAAATCTGCATGTGCAATCCAGCCGTGCTCTCTTATACTCACGCTGTGATAAGGTGCACCTGGCTGTAATTATTGCAATTATTGCTTAATTTCAAGATGATGTTTGGTAAGCTTTAAAATTTCAGTGCAACAGAGGCTGTTGTATATTAAAACAAGTTTCTGATACTAATTTGTTCATGTTAATCATAATAATTTTTGATTAATTTCATACATAAAAGAAATAGGCTATATTTTGTGTTGGATCAGTGCTTTGTCATGTCTTTTTTTCATGTTTTGTCTAGGACGGTCAAACGATTTGTCACGATTAATAGCATCCAAAGTAGAGTTTTTGTTTGCATAATATATTTGTTTACAGTGTATATATATTTTATGCTCCATATGCCGGACGACCCCCCCCAATTACAGTACGATTAAAGGTGTATGCAGTGTAACATTAAACTCCTGAGCTTTATTTAAGTGTTGGTTTACTAATATAAATAATATTACTAATCATTTATTCACTTGCAAAGGTTTCAAATCTTCATCATGGCCGTTTGGATAAGAATCGTATTTTTGGCAACAGGTGTGAGGAGGGTATTTAATCTGTCCACAGGGGGTCAGATCAGTGAGATCCAGTCAAGGTTTACAGTGACAGCCCGTGGAGGAGGCAGCATTGTTCTGCCTCTTTGAATATCGCCTGGAGCTGCTATCACTTAAACTTAAACATCATCCGATTATTAGGCTTATGGTTGTTTGAGCTTATTGCTTTGTGTCAGGTGAGCAGAGGATTTAGGCTCTAGAGACCTTCGAATATCAGGGGGCTTTATTTGCATGCTTTAGTTGCTCAAACATAGGCTTGTCTGATTAAAGTTGATTATAAATTGTCTTGAGGCGGCAGAAGAAAAATCTGAAAAATGGGTTTCCTGGATCCGGCAAAATATTTTTTTTTTAAATATGACCTCTTTTTAATATTGTATGGCTTTATTGTAAAATTGTATAATAATTTATATGCTATATAATGGAAACTTTTTATTCTAATTGAAGTAATCTAATAGGTCATTTTTGTAATTAATTTTATTTTCCTTTATATGCCATATGGTTTTAATTTATACAGCGTTTCACTTTTGTCTCTGTCTTAGTCTTGATGTTGTGGGGAGGGGCTATTGTTGCATGGCAACAATCGTGATTGACAGCAATGTTTTCTTCAGAGAGGCGTATAATAATAACGCTATCATATGGTCTGGCAGATTTTGGGCTCTGCACCAGGGATGACAAATGTGCTCACGCAATAATTCAATCTGCTCTCCCAGTTCTTCAACTTTAAGGGGACTTGCGAAGATGAGTAGTTGGAGCAATTAAGTTGGTCAGTCATTGTTAATGTGTAGCACCCAAAATATGTGCCAGGTTGTTTATGGAGAAGTGTTTTTCATAAAAAAAAAGAGAGAGAGAGGGAGAGAAAGTAAAGAAAACTTCGCAGACAGATTGTGATTTGGTGAATGTGTGAGAATGGAAGGTGGTCTGAGAATATCAGTAACTAATTAAAGTTTTCTTCCGTACGTCACTTGCTAAAAACGCCGGGTTTTCAGCAATAGTTGTAACTGATGTTTCTAAAGGAAATAGCAGGAGGACAGTAATTGATTTATTATTTAAAACATGCTTATTATTACACTACTGTGAAGGATGTAACCAAACTTAAAGAATCAATTCTTGTACAGTTAAGATGAATAATGTCTGTTTATGGTAATTATATTTGATTTTATTATGTTATTTTTTTGTGTAATGATGCTTAGCTATTTATATATTCATGGTATCTTTTTTGTTTTGTTTTTTTCACATCTGTTTAAAAGAATGTAGCTGTCACAAGATAAACCCTGTTCTTTCTTTCTTTTTAGGAGAAGAAATACACTCTATTAACGGTGGATCCAGATGCTCCTAGTCGTCAGAAACCCTCTCGAGCTTACTGGAGACACTGGTTACTGGTTGACATTAGGGTACGTCACATCTCCCAAAAACATCTTTAAAACGCAGATGCCGTCTCCTCCTAATTTGATGCTTTACAGACGTGTGGTAGCCTCTGCGACTTTGCAGTGCTCTTCTTTGATATAATGAGTCTTGAGGCCTATTAATGCAAGTCAATGTATTTAATCTGCATATTACCAAGAACAAAGCCTTAAAATAAAGGTTGCTTAAAGCAGCGCTTTGGCACAGACAATCCTGGACATAATGTGCAAAGCAAAAGGTGTCAGAAACACTTTGGTGGGCAAACAATTCCTGGATCGCGTGGACCGTATCTGCACCTTCCATGTGCTTCACACTTGTGCTGCGTTTCCGATGAGTTACATAATTACTGAGTAAAAATATCATGTTAGTCATCAGCGCTCCGCTCCGGCGGGATCTAGAGGCAGATTCATCAGGCTGTGCATGGGGACGCCGTGTTTAAACAACCGCGGATGAGACACACTTTAATTGCTCAATATTAAGTCAATATTCTTTCATCCTTTCTTAATCTTGCAAGGCTATTTCTTTGCATACGCTTTCTATCTCAGATTTTCTAGCTGTGGTCCCTATTGGTTCAGTAAAGTTGGTACAACTCCGAAGTATATGAAAAATGACTGATGTCTAGTGCACAAGTCACTGAACAAAAAATGAAGTTTGTAAGAATGAATTTCCTTACTTGACATTCAAGCTTTTCTGTTTAGAAGCGTTTGTGACAATCATGTGGGCGAACGGTCCTCCGGTGTAACAGGAGTGAAAGGGAAAGAGAGTGTAACTGGCCTATGACTGTTGTCCCTATTTTTAAACCTGGTTGTACTGGAAGTGACATATATATATATATATATATATATATATATATATATATATATTTATGCATTAAAGGTTTAAGCTCTCTCCATTTCCTTCCATTCACTTTCATTTATTTTTAATAATTTAAATGTCAGGTCTTTCTCTTTTTTCTCAATTGGAACATAAAAGAGGACATCAAGCAAAATTTTTACACTCTGTAAAAAAATGTTTTTAAATCCTATTATAATTTTGTGTAATTAAAAAGGCTAAATTGTAAGCTATTTAATGATTATATATGTATATGTAAGTCTCATTCATGTTTGTACATGTCCAAATATATGTCATTCCAGCTTTGGCATGGGTAATTCCAGGGCCACTTGTTTTGAACAGTGTTAATATTATTTCAAATTTAAATATGCCAATATTTATTATTATTTTAAATGAGCTTTTTCATTCACTTCGATTTATTTTTGTTCATTTTTAGTGATTTTGATTTGCTTTTTTATTTATTTAGCTGATTTTGTGTTTGCTGCTGCTTCAGTCACTTAGCTTTATTTTTATGTTTAAGTTTATATTTAAATTTTAGTTCAAATTGTTGTCATTTTTGTTATATACTTATGTGATTTTAGTACTTCAACTTAAACTTGCTTTATTTTAAGCTTTCAAGCAGTTTACGTTTCAGCAGATATTTATATTTAGTTAATTATTAATTATTTAATAATTAAATTTTTTAATAAATAAACAGATATTTATTAATTTAATTCAGATTTAATTCAATTAAGCATTTTTGAGTTTGAAATTTTGAGTTTTAGTTTACAATATCCATGCTGATTTGCCAAATGCGATATACAAATCACACAAATGACAGATGTATTTGAGCACAAAAGACCAATTTTTTTCTTTGAAATGTTTGAAACTGTCCCTTTAATTGTACCATTTTACTGCGGTTTCGTGACAGGATATAGCTATAAAATAGCACTAAGGGTGACAAAAAAGCAACACTCCGTCATTCGGCGGGCGTTTTACTCATAAATCACCATACAGATGCATTTGCTAAAAGCAGCATATGATCACAGTCCCTGGAAGCGAGGCCGTCTTCAGCGCTAATTCAGCCCTGCCCTCCTCTCCATCTCACAGAGAAGAGACGAGCCTCCTCCCCGTCTGGCCAGGCGACACATTGTGAATAAACAAATGTATTTCAGGTGCTCAGACAGACAACCTCTCAATACCCTGTCACTGTGTGGGCGGCGGCATGCCGCCTGTCTGCTCCCTGATTGGCCGTCTCGTGGCTCTGTGTGTATGACGAGGAGCCGTGGTTGGTCAGAGGTTTAATGAGGCTGGTGGGAGGTGAGTAATTGCCGTGGTGACTTCCTCTAACCTCGCAGAACTTATAATAACATCCCGTGTGAATGTGTGGAATTATCTGTCCTGGAATACTCCTGGGCTTCAGACTGAAGCAGGTGCCACACAAATGAACAATTCCCCTCTCACTCCAACACCTTATTTAGGAATCTGCCCTGTAATTCCTTTTTTTAGAAATTAAATTACAACCCTGATTTGGCTTGTTACTCCCCCGTACAAGCAAACGTAATGTCTTTTGTGTATTGCATGCAAACACGAAAGGAGAGCAAAAGTTGTTTTTCATTTTCACTCTTCTATTCAAACTCATGTCAGAGAACATGTTTTGGTTTCCATGCTAACCTGGCTTTGACTCAGGGGATGTCGAAACATTACATCTCTCTTAGTTTTTATGAGAAACTAAAAATGGAGGTGCATTAAAAGCAAAACAATTGTTCAACTATAATGAGCTTCAGTGTGTAATTTAACTTAGTTATTCCTGTGTAGGTATAGCTGCAATTGTTTCATATTCAGTACCTTAATTCTGCACTTCAAGTTTATGTCCACTTATGAACTTATTAACATTTATGAAGTTAGAAAACACAATTGTCATAGAGCCAACATTGGTTAAAATATAAATTGCCATGTTCATTAAAAAGCTACATTAGGAATAAAGCTAGAGCAGAGGAGAAATGCAGAAAAGAGAAAGAACAGGTAAGAGCACTGTTTTTTTTAGGGTGGTTAAGTGTTTGCAGATAAGGCATCTTCAGCTGCTTCTTGAAAGATGTGATGATCTCAGTAGTTGAGTTTGAGGCTGGCAGCTCATTCCACCAGAGAGGAACACAGAGAGTAAAGTGTCATTAGCTGCATTACCCTTTAAATTGAAACTGAATTGAAAATACGCTTAATGGAAATTCGTCAATTTTGCAAATATTCCCATATATCGCAAAAAAACTGTAAAAAAAAAAAAAAAAAATGAATAAAAGATTTTTATGCTCACAAAAAAGTCATATTTAGCTAATATTTTTAGCTGTTAACTGTTAATATTTAACAGTAAAAACGGTACATGGCCAATTTTAAGTAATAAAGTAATAATTGTTTGGATCATTTCTATGGATAATTACTGAATTATGGCTCTGACATGGCCAGCACACTATAAAAAACATTCCATAAAATGTAAGGTAAAAAAAACATCATGATGAGCCTCATTAAACTCAAATATGCAATAAACATTTATTTAACAACTTTACATGTGACACACAACCCTAATAAACATAACTGATAAGAAAAAGCTAAGAAACATGGTTAATTCAAAGAAAAAACTTCAAATTCAAACTAAACTTGAAATGCAAAGCATAGAATTTCAGTTTACTGTTTTTCCCCGTGAATTTACTATTAACCATTTAACAGGTTGTTACAGTAGCATTTTCACCGTTTTTACAGTGCAGAGCTGATCGTGACCACTCTAGTCAATGCTGTTTATACCAGCCACGTCGCTGCACGTTTTAGAAGCATCACAGAAGCTTCTGTAAAGATAAATGCATACGTCTCCTTTGATGAAATATAATGGCAAGTGCAGGGGCTGCGATATACATAACTACTAAAATCACAGATCGCTGTGACTTATGAGGGGGAAAAAAACCTTTAGTCGCAGTCACAGTTAATGTTAACACCGTATTTTTGGATCAACAGTTTATAAATATTGCTCAACTTTTGCTCCAATCTGTAGAGGAAACAACAAGGCAACGCCAATTAGACCAGACATGACATCGAAATTTCTACACCAGACAAGATGAGACTATAATGCAGTGAAATCATTAACCATCAAATTAATAAAAGCTAATCAATTGTGACAGTATTAAAAATACAAACTCAGGCTGGAGGCTGCTCCAGAATTTGATATGGAATACACATAAGCTTGTTTAACACGTCATTAGGAAATGAACATACAGTATACACTAGAACAATAACTCAAATTATTTTGCCGTCAAAATAACGGAATCTGTGATCAAGAGTTTGATGTTAGTGTGAAAAAGATTCCTGTATTTTAACTTGTTGACCAATAGGAAGACATTGAAAAACCTTTTTACCCACAAAGTTCCTTTCTTTCGAAATTTGGGTTTTGTTTTGCGCCTTTAGAACATTTTTGCTTGGTCAGACAATAAAATAGCCAGATCAATCCTTTTAGGCTTGCAATGTATTCAGAACTATCTTAGCAACCACTCAGAAATGCTCCAGCAACTAAGCATCCTAGCATAATGGCAGCGATGACAGCAAGCAGCATCTATTTTCAAATCTCATTCATTGATGGATTCATTCACCTTCTCTGGCTGATACACAAGTATTTGTGCGTTCTCTTGTACGCAGTGACTTATACAGTCCTGTGTTATTACTGATTTTGTCATCAGGGCTCATACAAGTTTTGCCTCGACCTTTGTCTGTCTGAAGGAGGTATTTCTAACACTTTATTGGAACCATATTTAGTTTGTCATTTCCTCTGTTTGGCAGCATGTGTGCAGATGGACCCTTCCTCTCGTACCGCTGCCAACTCGCCACTCGCAGTCAGTCGCCATCTCCAGTCACCACTCGAGATTTCTGGCACTCGTCGCAAACCAGAGAGCCCACTCCACACATTTGTGTCATTGTGCGGAGCGTTTCTCCCTCAGTAACACATCATCTTATGCTCTTCTGCTCTTCATCCAACAGTTACCATGCAAC
This sequence comes from Enteromius unitaeniatus, assembly GCA_032359435.1. Classification (NCBI taxonomy): domain Eukaryota; kingdom Metazoa; phylum Chordata; class Actinopteri; order Cypriniformes; family Cyprinidae; genus Enteromius; species Enteromius unitaeniatus. Next base: position 15,113,594 of record JAUMHI010000046.1, on the reverse strand, counting down.
CGGTCTGCACTCTGGCACTTGAACTGTTCCTGGCTCAGGCCTGACCAGTCCTGCTTTTCTCCAACCAGCCATTCATGCCTCTCAAGATCCTGTTAACCGTTGTCTGAGACTTTCGTGGCAATTCAAGAGCTCTTGACTTTGGCTTTGGATTGTCATTTTGTGTACAAGATCATGATTATATTTAATGCAGCTTTCCACTTTATCACTCGTTTTGTTTGTGCATGTTGGTCTTTTCGGTCCGCAAAATTATTTGCTTGCTAAAGCCAGCATCTCTACAAGCATTGCCTATACTTTACCCTAACCCTTAAATATTATAGTGGAAATAGTAACGTGAATGACAGCTCAAATCATCACGCTTAAAAGAGTCAGATGCTATAAATATCCTAACTACACACAATATAATATTACACTGTCAATCAATATTGGCCCCTTACAGCTCAAGCTATGTTTTTGTTTGTTTACTATTATTATCATTTATTATTGGTATTGGTATTAGTATTATTATTAGTAGTAGCAATACTAAAATATTGATATTAAATGAATATTATTACAATAGATGGCTAGATGGTTGAATAATAATATTATTATCATTTATTATTAATAGTAGTATAGTATTAAACATTAAAAATTATTCATACGAAATAAAGATCATTGTTTAAATATTGTTGTGATTTTTCAGAAGAAACAAGAACATCCCAATTGTGAACCCAACATTATTAAACAATAATTTTAGAATGGTACTATTATAATATCACATATAAATAATATCAGCTAGTACAATATAGATATATATGATATATTCACATTGTCACATTAAATATTATAACTTTAAATTGTGAACAAAATAATTGTCTTACAGAATTGATCTCTGAATTCATTTTCAAAGGGGAAAAAAATACAGTTCAAATTGAACTCTTTATGAACAATTAAATGTACTTGATAAAGATGAAGATCTCAGTCACTATGTATTTTGAATAATTACATTTTTGAAATTCATTTTTATTCATTTATTTGCAGAGATAGCTCCCAATTATGTTATAGGAGGGATCCGAGTCCTGTCTAGAGAACAGAGTATCATAACAAGGTGTGATGGTTTAGGTAAATGACACAACTGTCTGAACTACGCATATCATTGTTAACCGTAGCCTCTAAGAGTGAAAAGAACTTCCAAAGTATTTACTGTATTTCCACAGCGGACGCCTGTTGATTTTTTTCATTTAAAGAAGCCGATGCAGATTGAATTGGTAATGAAGTTATTAATTCTGTTGGAGCAGATGGTGATGGAAGAGGGGAATGGGGAGCTGAAATGCCCCTGTAGCTCCACACTCAGCCCGCCTGACCCGTTCTGTCTCTCAATTCCCTCCTGCTCGTGGAATACTACCAAAAAACAATCCCCGAACAGCTTGTTCTGCCTCAAACGGACTTTTCCTCCAGATCACAACGCTGCTATGTCTTGCTCTGTCTGATTTGAGTCTCTCTTTCTCTCGCTCTCTCTTTCTCCACACATGAAAGCGGATGTTTTGTTTGCTCTGCCGACAGAAACAAAAGGCAGAGTCATTAGCGGCAGAGAGTAGTTTGCTTATGTAAATAAACCGCTAGGTGAAAAATCCTTATTTACTTTTCACCCTAATAGTCCACCCACAGATTGCAGTATCACATCACCCAAGAGCTGTTGGCGAATCAAATAATTATTAACGGTAATCTTGCACAGGAGTTTTGCAACATTATAATTATTATTTTAAAAACACTTGAATTGATTTCAAGTTCTTTTTCCATTCCATAAAATTATGTTCTTAATCATTATTTTCTCTAAGGAATGTGTAAACAAGCAATATATTACAAAGGTGTTTAAATGATAATATGATGATCATTTTAAATTAAATATACATAAAAAATGAATTTTGATCAACTTTTTATGCAGATGCCGTTTGCTTTAATGTTCCATATAGTGCAAACCAAGCAGTTTTCTGATGGCGCTCTCGTACGTGCCGCGGTTGCCGGAAGTCAGTTATTTGGGTTACAATTTTAAAACTAGAAATATTTTCGTTACAAAAACCCAGCGTTCTGCTTCAGAGAACGTGTGCATATAGGTTAGTTTTACGACATACCAAGCACATACTCTTCTGTTTCTTACTGATTGATAATAGTGAAAATAAACTGTCCCAGTTGTTTTTGGGGCCGTTGTATTTGTGTGGGCCTGACTGAATGACATTGTCAGTGGTTTTCCCTTTCACAAAGTCCAAACTGACCCTGACACACCTGCATACACTCATCTCTCAATCACACACACCCCATCCCGTTCACTGTTCTCCATTTAGAGTGAATGTCTCGGTCACAATAGTGTGTCTTGGCAATTCATGCTAATCACTAACAGACAGATATTAAAGGAATAAGTTGAATTTGAACTAATACAACTGCATTTATGTCTTAATATCAGTTTTCACGTTTGTAATTTCAACCTATATGGGAATTTATTTGTATGTTTTAAGAAAAATGATGTTCAGGGAAATATTTCGCCCTCTTGCAAAATGACCAAATGCGTGGATTACAGCCCTAATCCCAATACTTTACTAACTATTTATAAGCAGCAAAAAAATGTAGTAAATAAAACGTGACTGAGTTACTATACCATGGTAACTTTGACGGTCACTGTCAACAGTTCATTTACAAACATTTAAATGTTCTTTTTAATTTTTTTCTCATACATAGTTTCCAACAGATTAAGGGTAAACTGTTCATATCTCTTTAAGATATATATGTTGTAAGTATTAGCAAGAGACCAGATATAACATGCATTAAAAAGTAAAAAAAAATATGGATTTAACATTTTGGTCTCTAAACCTTCTGTACATTTTTGTATTGTTGATTGATTGAATAAAAGAAAAAAATGTTTCTGTGGTAATCAGTTATTGTTTGACAAATGCTGTCGATGGAGCCTAACCCCGTTACATCACATTTGAGACTGGAAGCACATGGTGTGTGATGGAGGTACAATGCACTGGAAGGAAATACCTCAGCATCCAGCCACTTTAAAGCAGCGTGACTCTCAGGAGAGAACACACTTGTACAGACAGAGAAACTATTGTAAGGCTCTCGGAGCAGCTGTGCGTGTTAGTCTTTCGAGTGCCTGTTGGGACGTTCGGCTCTGCCTGTACTGCATGTCCTTTGACTGCTGATTGGATTATATTTCTTTCCCTCAGAGAACTGCGCTTTTCTGGAAGTCATCGTGTCAAGCACAAGTGTTTTCTCCTCTCCCCGTGTGTTCATGTGCGCATCCATGCTTAGCTGAAGATGCTGTTAAGCTCTGTAAGTGACTCACGGCCTCTGTAGGGTCACTAAAACAGCAAATCTGTAGGAGTTTGTTATGCCAAGGCAGAGCAGAAGCTGTTTTATTATTGTTTAGCAGAAAACAGTGTAAGGTCTCAGGAGCCGGTGGCGTATTATTGTCTTGAGAGACGCGTGCGTCCCATTGCGTGAGACTTTGTGTTTTTAGATTTTAAAGTCAATTTGGAATGGCATTCCCAAGCCATTTTACTTATGTAATCTGGCATATTTTTGGGCAATGGAAAAATCTGCATACCATTATCAACTATTTATTTATTGTTTGTTTGTACTATTTATTTATTTATTTGTTTACACATGTTTATTTGTTAAACACAACTTGTGTCTTTGATTATAATTCACGACTTTTTATGTTTGTTTTTTTTTCAAAGTTGCACCACATGACATTTTTTCAAACTGTGAGTTTATGTGATTATATTTTATGAGATAATTTGATCTCGACACGTAGAAATAAGAGTCTTCAGGGATCTCTCTTTGTGATATCACTTTGTTTTCTTTAACAGAAAGTGATATCACGACAGTGACTTTTTGGGCATACCGCAACTTTCTCTTTCTCGTTCCATTTTAAATTATTAATTATTAATAGAATTTAATTATTTTTATAATTTTCAAATTGTTTGTTAAAGAAATAATGAAGATTCCTACAACTAATTGAGGATTTCTTTTTAAAATTTCAACATTTAAATTTTTTATTACTTTTTCAAATAGCTTTTTTTCAAAACCATTAAATCATGTTAATTATTGAAGAGGTGTATATAGATGTATAAGTCAGTGTACACTACTGTTCAACAGTTTGGGGTCAGTGAGATTTAATTTTTTTTCATCAGGTATGCATTTATTTGATCAAAAATGCTTTCGAAAAATTTTAAATCATTGTTTTCCATTTTCACAGATTAATTCCTGTGATGCAAAGCTGATATTTCAGCGTCATTGCTCCAGTCTTCAGTGTCAAATTATTCTTAAGAAATCATAATATTATCATAATATAATATTTTCTGCTCAAGAGACATTTATTATCATTATGCTAATAAGTTGAAAACAACCGTGCTACTTATTTTTATTACATTATACATGTTTTTCTGTCATTGTGAACAATTTAATGTCAAGTCAAGTCACTTTTATTTATAAAGTTTATCAAGTTGTAATGCTAATGTATAATAACCAGATTAAACTTTATTTATATCAAATGCAGAGACGGTCTCTGTAGTTAAAACGATGATAATCACTAGAAATCAGGTGTCCCCAACTAA